>WEKX01016645.1:115000-262626 GCA_013390025.1 Pitta sordida | reverse complement strand
GGTTTTTCACGGAGAGAGTAATTGCATATTGGAATGGGCTGCCCGGGGAGGTGGTGGAGTCGCCATCCCTGGAAGTGTTTAAGAGAAGACTGGACGAGGAGCTTAGTGACATGGTCTAGCTGGTCTAGCTGGGGGGTGAGGGCCGGATGACCCTGGGCCCCCTCCGGCTCGGAGTGGCCTGCTAGGTTGTGAGGCATCTAGGTTGTTATTATGCTCTGGGATGTGCCCTCGGTCGCTGTATGGGTATTAGATGGTGAGTTGGACTAGATGATCCTTGTGGGTCCCTTCCAACTCATAATTTTCTGTGATTCTGTGATTCTGTGTTTTTGCTAAATACAATACAGCTGGCTATCAGTTCCTCCTCTGGGATGCTGCTGGGGAAACTCTGGTTTTGTTTGTTTTGAGGAGGGAATTTAGCTCAAAAATTCCAATTAAAGCAGCCCTCACTGCTTTCACAGAGTCACGCACTACTGCACAAGCACCACTGCTAAGCTTCTCGAAGATAAACACCATGACTTCTATGTTGATTCGGTTCTACTGTGAGGTGATAGATGTTAACTCTGTACTTCTATACCTCAACATTTACCCAAAGCTTCACGCAGCCTAATTAACCCCAGCCACACAAATTCCTTCCTTCTGAAGAACAGGACACTGAGCAGGGCCTGAGCTTAAAGACTAAGGAGGAGTGTTCACCAAGCAATCAAGGAGGAAACAGATCTAAGAAGCAGATCATTATTTTAGCATCACCTTCCACCTTCTCCGAGGACAAATTAAAACCCATCTGTTAATAAAGACCCTTTAAGGGACCTGACCTGCATGGACTTTTATATATTCATGACTTCTGTCCTGACAGAACTACAGGGATCACACAGGACAGGCTGTGTGATCTTTCTAAATGTTAAAAAAAGCAGAGGATCCACATTCTTGCATGCCTCATTAGAGGGTTTTTCTTAATTCTTTGTTGCTTCAAAGTAAACGAGCAACAAAACTCCCTCTATTTCACAGAATTAGACACAGTGCTACAACATTTGTCTATCAACGCACTCAACAAAACCACAAAAAAATTAAACCTATCAGACATCTAGGAAGATTAGTAAATATTTTTGTATCATTTTAAGTGAACTGTAAAACTAATCTGTGCCAGTGCCCAATCAAAGGCATGTTTATGACTTTCACGGTTCTTCATCCCTCCTCCTGCCATTTCCAAAGCGTTGGGCAAATATTGAGTAGAGCATTTAGGAGACTCTTCTTTTAAAACCACCCATCTCGAGACCAATCATGAGTTTTCATTTGAGAAAGGAGCATCTCTTTTGTCTTTTGGAACATATACAACAAAAGTGAAGTTTTCCCCCAAAGCCTTTGTACTCTGCTCTGGACACGTCAAGGAGCCGAAACTGGAAAGTAACTGTCCGTGGGCTCAGAGGAAACCTTCAAAGAGAAGAAATAAGATAAGAGTCCTGACTAATAAATTATGAAATACTACTATGTTAGTACTATTTAATGTAACTTCCTAGTGCTTTACAAAATGCTATCAATATAATTATTCTTTCCTTTTTATTGAGGGAATGATGGAACACAAGAGGCAGTATGTGACCCTCCCAGTCACACAGATCAGGTATTCCACATGTTTATTTATACATATTTATACACTAAGTCTTCCCCAAAGTGGTGAGGCTCGTCTGTGAGCAGAGACACACCACGCACAGATCTGACACTGTACTCGAGAGAGATCCCTTTTGACAGAAAAATCTTTTCCTGTGGAATTATCCAGTACTACTGTACATCCACAAATGGATCACTGACAAAACAAAGTGATCCCAACATGATGATGCTCCTACACCACACCGAGTTGTACCACTGCATTTCCACTGCACTTCTCTCCAGTCAAGTGATCACAACACAGAGGCACTAACAGGATTTCCTATGAACACCACACACCTCAGAGAGGTAGGAGTGAAGCACTGACATCAGTGCAAAGAAATGATTCTTCCTCTGACTTTCCCTTGTTGTAAATATTTGTTTGCTGCTAAAACAATGTGAATCCAAAAGCTCACTCACTGCTCATTAATGTTAATACTTTCTAAAGGTGAAATGCTGCAATATGGAGGTTTGTTCATTTTAAACCCTGCCTGGCCACATGGCAAAAAAATATTTGCAGTTTACTCGTTATGTGTTTTTAAATATGATATGTTCTCATTTGAGGAGATAAACCTGTGAACTCAAAGTATGAAACATGAGCCAGTCATTTGCACTATCATTGAATAACTGATCAACATCTGGAGCGAGACCCTCTTTTGGATGATCTTTCTTAACTCTGCCTTTGTTAATGATGAACATTTTTATAGTAAAGAGTTTTATGCACTTTACCAATATATTAAAAAAATACCTCTCTGATCATTACGTTTTTGTGTACCTAATCATCAACAGTATAGAATGAAAATGATAGTCATAATAGTATTTATTTAATTCTCTTTTCATCGGAATAAGTAGCAACTGCATGTGTAAAGATCCAGGCTTTATTTTTAACTAAGTTAAAGGAGCCAATTATTAATTTGTTTTCATGATATCGCAGACATTTCTGTGGCTACATAAAAAGCAATAAGAAATTTAGGGAACCCATGGATAGTAAAACCAACTACAGGGACATTCAATTTATTCCAGTGAGGTAAAAATGAGCTGCAAATTACTTGAATGCACTGGAGTGAGAAAAATAAACATTCTGTTTATAGCTCAGGCCTGGTTATCAAGGGGCTGTTATTCTGTCCTGTGGTAAAAAGTGCACCAGTGAAAAAGGGACACACAGGTGCTTTAGCTGTGATAGAAGTTTTAAAAGTAAATTATAATATGGGGCCAGTGACACCTATACAGTGATATTCAGCTGACTGTACTCCATGAACAGGTACTGAAGCCCTAGAAAAAGGACAAGAGAGTTCTATGCACCTTGTCTCTTTCTTCTTGCAGAGTATTTTAGCTTCTCTTTTTCTTCTGCAGTTTCACCTTTATACCTATAGCTTTCCTGCTATGGATCGTTTAGTCCCTGAAAGTCCCTGTGAAACACTGCAGAAGAAGATACACTTCAGACTTGTTTGTAGCCTTAATTCATTTATCTATGTGGATATGACATCTAGATTTATTAGACCAAGATGTAATACCACAAAGTGGTTAACTCTACTGGGGATATTCATGCAAGATGCAACTGTTTAAGTAATACCAGCTTTTCTATTTTACAGCAGGATCCACAAACCCATAAGCTTTTCAAGGGTTCAGAGCAGATCATCTTCACCAGAACAGCTGCAGGAGACTCCTCCAAACTTTGTTCTCCTACCTCAGCCACATGTACAAGAAAGATGCATAGGAAAATTTATCTGGTTTGTTTTTTTTTTTAATGTCTATCGACATAGGCAAAACCTTCAAGAATCCCACTCCATGCACAGGAGGTTTATCATTTAATAGTGTAAAAAGGTATTTAAATGGAATATAGGTGTTTTAAATACAGAAAATAAAATTAAAGTGAACTTAGTAGAACAAACATGCTAACCTGACACAGACCTAAGCGAAAACTAGCTTTCAGCTAATAAAACTATGAATTCTTCCAAAACAGAAGTTATACATGTAATCATGCCACTCAGCACACTGAGGTTTGGTATCTTATTTTAATATTTTAGTAGATCATCTACCCAGGACCTAAACGTTCATTGGAAACTCAGCTGGAGCCAAGACAACTCCCAAGAACTACCAGCATCCCCAGGACCTCATTGCCACTTGCAAACCAGCCTGGCCTGAACAAGTTAGAAGCTCAGTGAAGCTCCCTGAAACCAACCAAACATTGTGTAATGAAACTCCTCCAGATTCTACTTCAATAACAAATTCACTTTTTATCCTCCAACATCCAAAATACTACTAGAGAAATTTAGGTATGTGTGAAGGGTTTACAGTAACTCTCAAATATTCTTGTGGCACATTTCGAGCTTTATTCCTGAAGATGACAAGGAAGCAAGGGCACTGCTCTGATTCATCAGCAAATGCGTTGCTCCAGCGATCCATGGGAGGATGCATTTGCATAAAGCCACTTCCAGAAATGAACTCGGCTTTCCTCCGACTCCCTGTCAAGCGTGTTGCTGAATTTCAGATTGACAATGTCAGCTCAGAAAATTAAATTAAATGTAAAAAAGCTGACCAGGGAGAGGGAAACAGCAAGACGAGTGCACATTGCTGTTTCATTGTTGAGGCTCCCTCAAATCAAGAACATCAAATTCCAGACTGTCTTAAATTCATCATTGCTGGGAATCATGATGACTTTCTCTAAAAGTCCACTTGACTTAATAACCAAAAAGTTTTTTCAATTTATGACACCTCTTTAGCAAGCTTTTGAAATAAACTGATTAGCTAAGAGAGTGTCGTGTCATAGGACACAAATAGTTCTATCTTATCAAAAAAGGAAATTTAACTTCATTATAAGACTTGGAAAGTTTACATTCTGATATTAGTTATTCTCATCATTACTTCCAGATGTCAAACAGAAAACCAACAATCAGGAAAGAGAAACTAGGAGTCAGTCAAAAAAATATACAAGAATTTCTGCATCTCGGTTTCACACAGAAAGGTTTTTGTTTGGTTGCAGAAAGGAATCCATGGTGGAATCTGTTTTTATCCCAGCTCAGATGCAATCACTCTGCCTTTCTTTGAACAGTTAATTTCTGGAAAGACAACTCTAAATACTGGGGAACACAGTCTTAACACACAATGTCTAACACAGAAAGTGGTTTTCTAACTAAACCTATCCCACCCTGTTAAATGTGACATAGATTATATACAACTATAACACATATGGTTCCAATGCTGTTTCTAGCTTGCACTCTTTGTTCAGTCTTTCTAAATTACAGATTATAAGAATGATATAAAAGAAGAAAGGCAAAACAAACACCAAATACTAGGGTTGGGATGCATTACCAACACTTTACCAAAGACAGTAATAAATCAGAAGTGCAGTTTTACATGTATGAAATATTTGCAACTTTCAGATGTAACATACATGTTTTGATTAGTAATATTATACCAGAGCCAAAGTTTATTTCTTCAGATATTAAGCATATTTGAAAGTATTAAACACATCATACATGTGCTCTTGAGAAGGTTTTACATTAATAAAAAACCAGAAACTAAAGCAAGTATTTTCAGCAAAAGCTGAAATGCTGATGTTAGCTAGAAGACAAAATCCACTGTAAGACAAAGGAGATTATTCCTTCAGCTTTTTCCCTGTGCCTGCTAATTAGAAACATTTTAACCAGGTCAAAATCACACATCACAGGAAAATGTCAGTGCCCTTTTCCTGCAATAGCTCAGAGGTACTACTACTGATTATATTAATAAATTCTGTGCATTATTCCATATGCTACCTCCCCATGGGTTTACATGCTGATTTGGTCGGTTCCTGGGGTAGATAGTGTCTGTCACAGAGAAGTCAGCAAAGAGTTGTGTCACTGAAATCTCCCACTCAGCCACTGACCCCAGGTTATGGGCAATCACTGAATGCTCAGCAAGGACCCAGCCCAGCACATCTGGGATTTTAAAAAGAGAAGACCCAAATGAACATGCTCCAATTCCCTCAGTTTTAACTCATCACCTTTAAACCAGCCCTGGGATGTGTGTGAGGGGAGCAGGATGGAGCCCAGTGCCCGGCGAAGCCTGTGAGCAGGAATGCAGGAACTGAGGGCTCACAACAGTGTCAGTGACTTTAGCAATGTCACAGTGCCCCTGACTAAAGAAATGGATGCATGTTTACAGTTCTAAAGTGACCAAATAAACTATTAATATTGAATTAAGGTTTCCTCTGTCTCGCAAGCATCTCCTCTGGTTATCAAAGTCAGGCATTCTAAAAGAAGCTGCAGTATTACTTCAAACCACGTTTATCACTTTATTGTACTGAAGCCTTAAAAGGTAGATAAAAGGTAGGATGAAGTGGTATCAGTGGATTGCAAGTGTACCTGAGGGAACTCGTTTCCTTCAAAGGCCATCTGCACATTATAGAAATAGCATCACCACCACAGGGACAGCAGGGTTTGCTTCTCAGAGCAAAACAGTGACGTGAATCTGTGACTGAGACTTGGGATTACATTTCTAACAGGGGTAGGTTTCCACAGTGGCCAAAAGTCACCCACTCATGTAGAAATCTCTCTCCCATGGGGGTGGCTGCAGCCCACACTGGGAAAGGCTGGAGGGCAGCTGTGCTTTGGGCTGAAACTGCCTGGAACTGGACACACTCGCAAGTGGCACCCTGATGTTAAAGGTAATTTTTTAAATGTCTTTGTAGGTGACTTATGACCCTTCACTACCACTGGTAAACTCTAACTCAAGCTTCTCACTCACATTCATTCTCTGGAAACATTGGAGCAATTGAGGCAACTGGGAAAATACCAACTTTACTTTGTTCACTCCTAATCCGGAAGAAAGGATTTCTGATGCCTCTGTAGGAGTGAAGTCACGGAAGCTAAATACATCCAAAGTTTTTTGTTTGCTGTTGTCTTTCTAACTCCATAAACAAATCCTGCCCAGGGGCTTCCTGCTGTGCATCCGAGACCCCCACACTGCAAGCATCTTTGCTAAGGTAACATAAAATTTCAGAGCACACAGTTAATGTTCAAATGGCAGAGTATATTGATTCTCTGCCCATCCCCTAGTATCTTAAGTTTACCCAGAAGACTATTTTATTTAATTAACTTGGTGCTTTATTAATATAAATATTCCACTATTGATCATAAGAGAAGCTGACGCATGTTTGAGTCAGGCATACATCAGATCCACTTAATGGAGCTCCACTTAGAAGAGTAGTTGGCTCTAAATCAAGGTAAATGGCAGCAAGTGCTCCTTTGGGATGACAGGGCTTAGCTAAATCTATAACATTTTTACGGAGCTGGTTTTTTTAAAAGCAGAAAACGTATGGAAATTAGATATGAAAATGGTCTCTCCTTGCACGTATCAATTAAGCATGTCAATACCTTAATTAAATTGCTCAACTTAATGAGATTTATACCAATGAATATGTTTTATAGTTATAATAGCTTTTCTGGCTACTGTTCAAGATGTCAAATAAATTGTGAAAAGAGGATTAAAAAAGTAGTAATTGACATTCTGAACTGAAGCCAGTATTTTTTCCCCTCATTTTTTTCCTTCATTCATGTGATTTTGGAGAACATATAAATAAAGTAATGAACCTTGTAATAGCTTTGCTTTTAAAAATGTCTTTTTTTTCCATTCCTAATCCTTCTTACCAAGTTCTCTAAGTGGCACACCATTTGAATTAAGAAGCACTTCAATCTAAATGATTATAGGGCTTTTTCCCCTTTGAGGCTCACTATGATGTCTTTCCTCCAAGTAAAAAGGAAGTAAAATTTTTCTCTCCAGACATACAATTACTATAAAGACTTCTCAATCAGACTATGGTAGAATAATGAGTGGAAGAGCAAGGATCTCACTCCACAAGCATGGGGACTTGTACTCCCATCCTGATCTGGCTCCAATTTTGTATGCACCATCTCCTGAGTTGAAGAAGAGCTCTGGATGCTGCATTTCCTTGCATAATTCCTGGCTCCATCGTAAATGTACTCCTGCAACCTTGACAAAGCCATCAACTGTCTCAGTGACTCAGTTCTCTTGCATATGAGAGCTGGGCTTCAATGATCCTCATGGGTCCCTTCCAGCTCAGGATATTCTGTGACAAGGAACCTGTGTCACGATAGATGAGAAATACCTGCCCCACATGGAAAGATGATTGTGTCTTCTCCAGTGAGCAGAGTTACAAAAGTGCCCTCACTGCAATTACTACAGACCCCTCCAGCAGGTGACCAGACAACAAAAAACATCTTTTCCTTTGCCAAAAACAGACCAATGAAACTGTTCTGTTCACATGTGATTTTCTCTATCATTGCCTGGTAACAAATTCAGGAAAAACATACAAAAACCATTCCAAAGGAGCTTAAAGCAAAAAACCCCTAAGTAAAATAAGAGCATTTATTATTCCTTTATCTTTCCTTTTGGCTATGCAATTTATTGAATTTTATTACAAATATAATATCCAGCTCAAACGTTTTCATAATTTAAATTCAAGGTTTCTGTATTTTATATTCAAGCTAAGAGATTTTGCCTGTAAATACTTCAAGAAAGTATTTATTTTAGTTATTATATGAACTGTATCGGGTTTTGTAAAATATCTTATTAAATTGTAATTAAGAAACAAATATGACTTGACAGGGGTCATTCAGAACTAAGAAACCTGGCAGATACATGCTTTTTCATGTCAACCAATGTCTTAGTTCTGGTCAGCTTCTCCAGACTTTCTCCATTCCAAAGTTACCAACAGTATTTTAAATGATACACTTGAACAAGAGTAAGAGACAAGCACTGTGCTTTGACTTTATTTCTTCTCCTTATTAAATGTTTCTCTGCAATGCCAATCTAATTTTTCTCCTTTATCAAAACATTAAATCGATTTCTTTTGCTGAATTCCATGGCAGCATCTTCTGTGACAGTGAAGGATAAACTCCTTGATATAAAGCAGTTTGTTAGGTTTAAAAAAAATAAATCTCAAGAACAGTGGTTGAAATGTCAAGAGAGAAGAGAAGAAATAACTCGTATAAGCGTCATCCTACCTCTTTCCACTATTTTCAAAAATATTTAAGAACTGAACTGGTTTTCAGCTGGTTAACACAAGTGGAATCTGCTGTATTTATATCAGAGTTCCTCATGTACTGAAATACCATTATATAAAAATAGAAATTAGTTCCTAATTTAATTAGGCTACTCACTGTTTTCTTCATATAGGTGAACTACAACCAATTGCTTTCTGTTGAAATGGCATCATTCTGCTTAGAGCACTTGGTTACATCCTGAACAGCTCAGGTAACATTCCAGTGGAGCTTTTCATCCCTTTACTGTGGCAGTCAACAATTAAGGCTAAAAAAATACTGAACGCTAGTTCATTATACATTTCTGAGTTTATATCCAATAAACTACATTTGAGGAAAAAAATAACCTGTTCCAACCAACTGATAGTCTAAATAAGATGTCACAAAACAGTAGTCAACGGTTTTCCACTTGATTTATCTGCTGTAATGTCTCCACAAGCGGAGTCNTAATAGGTGATAGGTTGGACTTGATGATCTCTAAGGTCTTTTCCAACCTTACTGATTCTGTGATTACAGTGTGTCCATAGCTGCAACCATTTTACACCTCAGCATAAACCAGAGACCAGTGAGTAGGAATACATCTTACCCTGCTGCCTGCTTTAGCACTGACTCTGCTTCTCTGCAAATGAGGAGCAGCTTTGGGATGCTGCACTTGCCTAGTTAAATGCAAAATTTGACAGATGAGCAAAGTGTCATTAGATTTGTCAAGAGCAGCAATAGTTTCTGTGCCTCGCTGTTGCTGCAGGTTTTTGCCTAGAGAATGAGAAAATGGCACCACTCTCTATGTACTATTTGTACATAATGTAATTCACCCTTTATAAAGAAGTTCATTCTTTTCTTTAATGGTTGACATTAAGCCCTAAATGTATTATTTTAAATACTACTGCTTCCAAACCTCGGACCATAGGACTGTGTTATTCCCTCAACGTTCAGAATTGCCTTTCCCCCCGCCCCCTTTTTCTGCAGTGATGACATTAAATTGGTTTGTTATCTCATGGTACATTCTCAGAATATGTCCCCTTTCTCATTTATACTTAAATTTTCTTCTTGTGGTCATTTACGAACCTGCAGATTAATGGTAAAATTTTTAATTTAAATAAAAACTATTAAAACATTCATTTGGACGTCATTTAAGACTAACTACATTTCTTGTAAAAATGGCTGACAAGTGTGACATCTCAATGCATTGTTATTACAGAAAGCAGTATCTACATGATTATCAGAACTTAGGTTAAGTTTTAGCTTTCCTAGGGAATGTCAAAATCCAAGAAATGAAGAAACAGAATATAAAAAAGAGTCAGGTTGTACGTTACCTTTTAACAGGCATTTATTTCCCAAATTTTTCATCCACAAAAAACGAAAAGCAGCACCAGTTTCAGCTTAAGAACACTGCAAAGTGAAACTGAACCCCCTGATAATTACTGAAGTGTTCCACATATATGAATAAGAAAAGTATTTCAGTGGTCATGAGAGAATAAATTTAAATTTCCTTCATGGCACTTGCTCTAAAGCAACTACACAAGTTGGTTATAAAATGTGCCGTGTTCTTCTTGGAAAAGGAAGCACAGAGAGGTACATGCAATCAAAGAGAAGAAAAGCATCTAATCAAAAGACCTTATGCAGAACCAAACCATCAGTCATCCTTAACAGGGAAGACATATTAGGCTACTAAAATCTTTGACTGATTATGGCTAATCATTTGAGAAAAAGATTGGTTTTTCCTCATTGCTAATGAGACTGAAGATTTAGGTAGCTGACTCCAAATCACAGAAACTTCGGATTCAAAGCTGGAATGCCCTAATGAGGACATTTCTCATTACTGAAGAAGTTGCTCAGAATTTTTTATTTTTAGTAAAAAAATAAGTTACAAGGTTCCTTTAACATCTCAAATGGAAAGATGAAACTCAACTACTTAGATGTTCTCATATTTTATGTCAGTATCTCAAAGTATAACAAATTGTAGGAAACCTGGTTTTGCTGTAGCACTACAATACACTGTCCTGTGTAAGAAAGTATTTTCTGGAGAAGTTCTTCCACTCCTTTGATACCCCACAGTATTCTGACTTGCAATTGCAATAATCAGCAATATATTTTAAAAAAACTCAGTCAAACTAATACACCTCTACTAAAAAACATCTTCCCAAAGAAAATCACGCTTGGTTTGCAAGTGCCTCTGGGTGTCCCCGGCCTCCCAGAGCCCCACCACTCACACCACTCCTGCAGTAAACTTCAAATTCAGACCTCACAATGGAACACTTCAGTTTTATAAACAGAGGTGATGGTTAATTTACTCTAAAACTAGGCTTACAACACATTCCGAAAGAAATAACTGTTCTTCAAATAAAACAGAACTACTGCTTTAATTAGTTGTTACTAATGAAGAGGGGTATTTCATTTAAATGCCAAATTATTATTAAAAACACGTATTTCAAGAGTGAATACTTAAAGAATATGTTGCTTGTGAATGTATATATTAAAAATAATAAAGTTGTTTCTTCAAATCTAAGTATGCTATCATATGGAAAATAAAATCACAGTAATAAACAGGTTTTTAGCATGTAAAAACTTTCACTGAAGATCTGTTCTGTAGGCTAAAATAGAAAACATATTACAAATATTGTCTGAAACTAAGGCAATGTTTTTAATGTGAAACTAATACTAAATATTTTTAATCAAATCAGCCAAGACTAACTAAGCCAAGGATGCTCATACAGTCAATGCGTATCAGGTAAGGGATTGATTTAATGTTTACTAATGTAAAAAGGAAGCAGATCACCCAGTGTGCCCCACCTTCCTGGTGGGCTTGCTCACAGCACATCAGAGTTTCTCCATGTACAACACAGTTACAACTCTTGTCTGCCTTTGTCAAAGTGAAATCAACTCTGCCTTATATCTCAACATCAGCACAGCACATCTAAACCTTGTATGGAATCCCACTCCTGCTCAGCTTGCCTTCGAGCAGTATATACCAAGGGAACTTAAAATTCAACATGTTATTTTTTCAACATACAATAGAGAAGTTACAAAAGGCAGATATATCTTGTGGTTACCGGAGTCCTCTCTCCAGAAACTCTTGGTTATGAGCCAAAAAGTGTCACTTGGATACCTTCAGCAGGCCTAAATAAAAAAAGGTTCAGCTCGTTCCATGAGAGAAGACATTAAAAAACTGGACCTAATTAAAGTAAGGTCTTGTAGCAGGTTGACCTTCCACGTTCCAGTTCAGTGGGGAAGAAGAGGTCAGACTTTGCACTTCTGTTTCCTCATGCTTTCACAGGGCCTCTAAATGAACCAATGCTTAAGTAGGTGAACATTTTCCAAGGGCAAGGTCAGAGCACTACAAACCCCCACGTGCTCCAGATCTGGTTTACAGGTGGTTCTTTAAGGCTCTGTGCTTTGCTGTCTCACACACAGCACAGGCTCAGGCACTTCCCTCATCTCCACTGCAGCCTACAGCTGCTTTGAGCAGAAGCCCATCACACCAGGAATGCAACAAAGCTTCCAAAAGAGAGGAAATAATCCCTGTGCCTCAGGAAAAGGTCTTTTTGGTAGCAGATGCTGGAGAACAGACCACAGGTTAAGTTCGCTGCCTGGCTGTTGGAAGCTTTCCCCCCACCCCCTCTTCTGTTTTGAAAGGGAAAACACGAGTCTGCAGGGGGTTCATGGTTGCTTTTCCAGCTTGGTATAAGGACAAAGGTTGGCAAGGCTCATTTCCGAAAGCAAACTTTCTTCTTTCAAGGAAATGAATGATTTTCAGGTGACTTTACATTTAAAAGTAAGATTTATCCAATATGACCTTCAAAACCTCCATCCTTTTGCCAACATTGCCACGGCTCAATGAAATCCCAGTGGTCAGCTTTTACTGTTTTTATTTGCAACTGATTTCATTAAGAAAACAATGTACTTTCTAGAGCCTGAATGCCTATTATCTTTATGGCTTTAATTTGCTAACAATGCTGACTTTTGGAGTCTTCTAGGAATTGATAAAAAAATAATTTCATTCTAAACAACATGAATAGCAAGGATGAAAAAGAGGGCAAGAACAACCGATGATTTATATCAATTGTTTAGGGTAAACAAATTTTTGCTGAGGTAATATCTCTAGGCAAATATTATCCAAGTGCAGACAGGAGAGACAAGTATTTAATAAAAGTCACTCAAATATGAGACACATAACTATATTTGTTTTCCACACTTCAAGAGCAGCTTACATTCTCATAGACAAGTTAGGGCCTTGTGTGCTCTTAAAGAAGGTTATAGTGGAGTGTTATCTAGTCAGTATTCACAGAATCACAGAAAATTATGAGTTGGAAGGGACCCACAAGGATCATCTAGTCCAACTCACCATCTAATACCCGTACAGTGACCAAGAGCACATCCTAGAGCGTAATACCTAGATGCCTCACAGTCTAGCAGGCCACTCCGAGCCGGAAGGGGCCCAGGGTCACCCAGCCCTACACCCCCCAGCTAGACCATGTCATTCCTTGAAGTACATGCAGCTATACATGGACACATTTTTAGTAAACTGAAATTAAGTGAAATGTCATGTTCCAGGACGTATTGAAAATACTTCATGGTATGAGAAACCAACAGGAACAAAACGACCACACCCATGCCTATGCACATGCAAAACCTGTCACGTTAGTAATAAATCAATGGGAACAAGGAAGAAAATCATGAGAATTAAAAATTGTCTCAGGTTGAATCCAACTATGATGATTAATGAGAAGTGCAATATTTTAGTCTCAGTGACCACTATCATCAATTGTCTACAGCCAAGAACATGTTAGGGTGGTTTTTCCTCTTATGTTTCATTATATATCAGCCAGCTCAATCGTTGCCAGGATAATTTTTAACTTAAGATATTGGGACTTATTATTAGAAACTAAAAAACATCATGAGGGTGAGGAAGCCAAAGAATGAAGAAGCTGATTTCAGTCACTTCTAAAGTTCGCTGGGTTCTATCCAGCCTCACGTCCCAACACAGAGGAGCAACGACAATAACCACACACACAGACAGTATCTGTGTATTCCTCTCTGGTCACCTTTCCCTGCTTCTACCTCTTGAATACTTCTTTACACATATTTGACTTTTTTCAGGAACTCCTTGTTCCTCCTTGTCACCTTAGCTTGAATTCCTGCTCACTGGGGTTGAGCTTGGAGATGTTGTCCCAGATCATAGCAGGGAGTTGGAACTGGATGGTGTTTAAGGTCCCTTCCAACCTAAACCATTCCATGATTCTATGATGATCCTTTACTCAACAAATTATGCCTCTGATACAATGAACCCAGAGGCAGTTTCAAATTTTCTGATTAATCAGAGTTTACATGTAAGGGTGCTCTAGGAACATTTTACTGTATTTAATTTCTTGGTAATGCATCTTTATGGCAGCACTCAAGTGAACTCCATATGTGATTAGGCAAACAGAATTTGTCTTCTTCTATGCAGAGAGTTAGAAATTTTGTCTTATGTTTTACCAATAAGAGCAGGAAGAAAAGGGAGAGGAGTGAAAAAGGGAAACAGAAAAAGTGGAACTCCAACACATTGTAAACTAAAAATATTTCCACAGCAGTCTTGCTGTTGTTAGCACCACTGCTTCCTTTTATCTGCCTGGAACCAGGAACGTTGTGCCAGTGCCATGGTTATCCCAAGCCAGCACGGAGCAGGGATGTGTTCTCATCTGTGCATATGCATCATTTACTGCCCTCAGCACAGAGCACTCCTGAGTGCCCTTCATTACTGCTAATGGAATCTCAAGGTCAACGACCAGTCATAAATACCCATTCTAAATAAAATGTATTGAAGACACGCTGCCCAGTGTCTTTTACATAGGTTTCTGGTGAGACCAGCAGTGTCAAATACCCAGTTGACCTTTCAAGATAAAAAACATTATCAGCTGCATGGATCTAGATTTGAATGTCACAGTTAAGCAGATCCACTGAGATTATATATTTCCTGTGGGCTGTTTCAAAACAGTCTGTGACATGTTTTATCAATATTCATTTTCTCTCCCCCATCCTCATAGTGTTTCTCCCACGTGGTGGTCTCCTATCGTGCATATACATGAGGCCTCTGATGGGAGGACTGGTTTTATAGCAGTGCTGTAGCACCCTTTGCCATTTTTTTATTTAAAAAATATATATCTTTTGTATATTTAGTTTGCGTGTTGCTTTCTTCTCACAAAGAACAGCTGTAAGTCATTAAGATTAGCCACAAAACCCTCAGGGGGAAAGATAAATAATGTTAGAATTTGTAGATAAAATAGAGAAAAAGACAATAATGTGACAGAGAAAGTTAAAAAAAACCAACAAAACAACCCAAAACATAAAAAAGGCATCAAATCAACAACAAAAAAAAAACCAAAAACCACAGACAAAAACATGTAGAACTTTCTGCATTCTGAGCACAGATAAAGATATGCTGGTATAGTTCTTTTTGCCCATTTGAAGGCCAAATAGCCACCTGCAAGCTGAGGTTGTGACAAAGGGTGTGAAAATGCCTTGCAACAGGGACACCAGCTGACTACAGAGCAGAGCAGAGCTGTAAATGGAGCTGAAATTAAATATAATCTTGAATTGATCCTGAATGCTTACCTGTAGAATTCCAGCCCTTTTGACAGAAGCTTTAACCAAAAAAAACCACCCTTTTCCTAGTCATTATCTTCACTACTTACACTTCCTTACCCCAATGTCAGTTACTGCAGAAAGAATAACACGTCAAGGTCTAGTTCCAGAACACACTGGGAATTAGAGGCTTTAGCATATTTCTGCTACTTGGCCTTTGATCACAAGTGTAAAGACTTAATTTCATATGTCACTGGTCACCTCTGCATGAACATACATTGTATTCGGGAGTCTGACCAGTCTGGGTGAGACTCAGAACATCAGCAATTGCGTAGGATTTATAACTTTCCCTAAAACGTGTTATTGCAGAGGGATTTACAACTTTCCAAACAAGACTGAAACATTTTATTGATATTGGAGGTCTGGAAAATTCCTTTTAGTTATAGGTTTGGGGTTTTTCCCAAGTGTAAGAGACACTTCCTTTGACAGCAGAATGCACTGGAAGATGTAAAAATACTGAATTAAAGGATGTTTTAAAAGTTGTCAAAACACTCCATTGGATGGAAACAGGTGAACAAGAGAACAAAAATTAGTTTTAATCTGGCTAAGTAATTCTAACAGAAGAATTACAGTCATACTGTACATGTACCTGTCTGTTTTGATCCTAAGGGTTAATTTTTATTGGGTTTTTTTCAAGGATATTGTTTGTTTCCAAGGAACTACACCAGCCAGATGCCACACTGATAAAATAAACAGCCATGCCAAGTCTAATGCATTAAGAAATGAGAATGACATAAAGAAATTTTTACATGGAATCAAATAATGACAGGGAAGAAAAATGAAAATATATTAAAATAAGTAAAAAAATTCTAGTAGTCAAGGTGTAGAGAGATATTCTAAACACAAAAACTGATATATTGGTGCCTTTATCATACCTATGCATCTCATTCCAGCAAATAAAAAATTATTCATTTTAACATGGAAGCACCGGGGCCTTAAATAAATCCATACAACAGTAAATATTCCAGACAAATGATTCATCTTCTGTTGAGGGATCAGAATAAATTACAAGATTAATTAAAATTTTATCATAGCATTTCATAGAACAAAATTTTGCATTTAACTACATTGCTGTGTCATTAGCACTTGTATCAAACAGGCCGACAGAAGTTTCTTGAAGACAAGCAGGAAAAAAAGCTGGAAAGGGCTCCCTGGGCTCATTACAGATGCTAATGCAGTTTAATGACAAATTAGATTTTTTTTTTTTAAACAAGGTAAAAGTGATGTAGGAGTCCAACTGTGCTGTTAACAGGAGCCAAACGAACCGCAAAACCTGGGAGTATTGTGCTGTGCATTATTAACCCACAGCCAGATAAGCTCTACCAAGAACAGTATTAATGGTTTAGAAAAACTCACTACTCTTTCAGGTTGAGCTACCTGAAATTATCTGCATTTTTGCTCCCTTTCCATACAGATTAAAAAGCTGGTAAGTGCATGGAAGAAAATATGTGTACATATATATAAAAATATATGTGTATATTTACATACACAAACACAATATAACAACACTAAAAGTGCCTGTCGTTGGCATTTATCCTGACCAGGATAAATGACAGCACTAACATACAACTTTCTCCAGCTTCACAAGATGCAAACAGAATTTAAACTGCCCCCAAATCACCAAAACTCAGTAATATGAGCCCTCCATTGTGTTACAACATTATTAGATGGTGACAAGATTATTGAAATTCAGGCCAGGATTGGATCAGTTCAGTAATCCCAGCTCCCACACCTTCCCCTCTCCACCTATAACACACCTGCATGTGTGAACATACATAGACAGTGTATTAACTGTTAGATCACAGACATGAACTTGATATATTTCAAATGCTATCACTAAAACACAGACCCCATTTCATTAATTAGTTGCAGAAGCTCTAAAATACAGCTATAATATATTCAAAATAAACATGAAACAGCGTAATTTCATGAAGGAACAACCATTATTTAGAAAAACTAATAGTGCATCGTTAACTTTTAAGGTCCAAGCCTGAAGTTATTATGAAAATTATTCACAAAATCATTTAGGTTGGAAAAGACCTCTGAGATTGAGTCCAATCTTTGATCATCAGTCAACCAGATCATGGCACTAAGTGGCACATCCAGTCAATTCTTGAACACTGTATTCCTATCACTGGAGAATATATTTTTAAATCAAAAATAAACATACTATATTATTGCAAGATTTCAGAATAAAAATAACCCTGTGGATAAAATTCAACTCTGCTATAATGGAACCACTGCGTTACCCAGAATTTAGAGTCCCGACTCATGCCCATTGTGATCAGGTTTCATGCACAGGAATCAGCTGGTTTTTTTAAGATTTCTTTCACATAATATTAAGCAACTAAAGTAATATGGATTAGAAAGACACCTGTGGTTGTAGGGAGATAAAAATGTGTATCTGCTTGTCTCATATACTGTACAACTACACCCAAGATGCTTTTAAAGCGTGTATGCAGTTTGTAACTTGCAAACTTAAAAATAAAATAAAATACATTTGCCAGAATGAAGTTTCTCTTCCACAGAGGGGTTGATGTCTCAGCCTGCAATGTTATCATACAAAGCTGTCCTGTGAAGTTCAGCAGTGGTTGTACAGTCCTATAGTTTGAGTAAAGACTCTCTTCTATGTATTTAAGCGAATGTAGAAATATCTCATGGAAAACAGACAGCTCACACCTCAGCATTGGCCCCTTGGTGTCTTCAGCAAGAATTGTTTTTAAAAGCTAATCCAAGGTCTCTATGAATTTTCTCTTAAATATCACATACCTAACAAATTTCTGTCCTAATAAATTCATGCCCCAAACCCCAGCCAACAATCCTACTGCAAAATGTTACCTGGGTTTCTCCAAGGTAATTATTCACCAAAATACCAATACACTGCACAGAAGTCACTGCACAGAAATACCTCCTTGATCTGCAGTACCACACACTGATAATAAAGTACATCAGTTGTGGGTTTGCCATCAGGTGGAAGAGAATAAAAAGTAAATTGCAACACACAAAAGGAAAGAAGTTATGTTCCCAAGGAGGGGATGATGTCTGAATTCAATACAGTAGTAATAGGTACTTGTGTAGCAAGCAGGCAAATCCCAATAAATATAACAAATGAATCCTGACACAAGTCTGTTTAATGCACCCTCTCACATGTCTCTTTATGCATGAGCCTTCCACTAAAGCTACACTGAGCCCATCCACTTCAACACTCCCTTGTACTGAAACTACTGCCCTCAGCTCTGTCTCCCAGAAAATCCTTGGGAACTGGCACTTTGCTCATCTGCCTCTCTTCTACTAAGGAATAAAACAGAAAACATTGCTAAAAGCTCATTCTGGAAATATTAATGCTTTAGCACAATCAAAACTGCCCTTCAATGTTTGAGAAGGCTGGCTGGAGAGGCCACGAAGGAAAATACATTGTAGGCCAAAGATGTGTGAGAAAATACATCAACTTGCTCTGGAAAATGAATGGGTAAAATCCCTAAAATAAATGGCCGCTCTTCCTCTGTAAAATGCTGTATAAGTATTATACAGCAGCTACATTCCAAAGAAGTCCACTGGAGTAGAAACAGCTGCCTTGCACATACCGTGATCTTTACCCACATCCTTTGCCCTGGTACCCTCCTGCTCACAGAGAATGGCAAGAAGCTGCTGAATGCAAATGAGATGAATGGAACAAAATGACCTCAAGTTCAAATCCTATAAAATACCTCTAGCTACGTTTTTACAAGCTCTTCCTCGAGATATGTTTAATTAAAATAAAAGCATGATATATGCCACTGTGCAAAGCCATTCTGATAACCAGAGTAGGTAAGAAATAACGATATAAAAGTTCCCCTTAAGACAGTTATTTTAGAAAGGCACACAGATTACTGCGTCTGCCACTTGTGGGCCATTTATCACATGCCTACTAATTTTTTCCAATGCTTCAAGCATGTTTCAGGAAGAGTTTATGGGAAAAGGAAAGACAGGGCTTTTTTTCTAATCTCTGCTTCACAGGAAAACAGAAAAAGGTATTATCCATACCGTCTTTTTGTTCTGAGGAAAATTTAAAAAGGAGAACTTGAGCCTGCTGGACTTTAGCTGACATTCAGTATGTTTTCAGTCAGAAAATACGAATTCCTTCTTTAGTTTTTGTGAGTATGCCAGGACAGGCTTGGCATGGAATATATTTATTTTTTGCAGAGAAGTATATGCCACACCAGAAGCACCAGTTTCTGCTCCTTATCCAAAGGCTGTGACAATCCAAAGCACATGGGAAAGAGGACAGACCCTCAGCCTCCTTGTGGTGAGAGCAAACTATTTCACTGCCTGGATCTGAAACACTTTCAGACACCTTTCTTGAACCTTTTCTACTGAGGAAGATGGATTATATTATCTATGTAAATTATATTACCTATGTAAACCCTTACAGAGATATTATTTTTGTAGAGAGAAAATAAGTTGAAAATTAAATAATTTTCCTCTAAACCCTTCAACTGCTGTGGGATGGGAAGCAGGCTGCCCTCCAGCTGGGAGGAGGGGAATAGAGCAGAACCACAGGCAGTGCAAACCAACAGATTTTCCTCCAGCAGGGTCCACAAGGCTCTGCTCCATCTTCTCTCCCTGCAGTGTATTTTCAAGCCCAAACTTGGCCCGTCCTTTCCAAATCCTGCATTCACCAGAAAGGAGAGTTTATTCTTTGCTGCTCCCTCTGCCACCTGATTATTCCAGTCCCCTTATCTTCAGCATTCCTTCAGGAACTCAGCCTGCAAATAGCAGTCTCTTCCCAAACACCCCCAGAAGGATTGCTTTAGGAGACTATTATGGATTGCCAACTATTAGGGCCAGCTTTCCAAACAGGGGTGGCCCCTGACCCTCGCAGCCCTGTCCACACAACCCCCTTGCAGGGCTGTCACCACCTCTGGCAGTAAGTGATGTCTGAGGTCACAGCTGCACTTCCCTTGCACAGCACAGCCCTGTCCCACACACCTGCAGGGATGCCTTGTTTAAAGCACTGTCTTTTGCCCCCAGCAAAGATCATTGCAAAGCCACGGGTCTGAGTAACTCCCACTGAAACTTCATAACCACAGGGGGACTAATTAACAGCTCAGTGCCAACCTGAGCATTCAGAAGAATCCTTCCTCTCTGGTTTGTCAAAATTTCCAACTCACTTTATGACAGTTCTGACCTCCATGAATTTTCCAGGAACACTGGACCTGGTTATGAGATAGGTGAGTAGATGTTTTCCTGCAGTGATTGTGTTGTGGTGGACGGTCACAGGGAGGGGTTTGTTTTTCCACCAGCAGCAGAGCTGCTCACCATTGCTGTTCCATCAGGGATCAGTGTCCCCACTGGAATACCCCCAGGTGGCTCTTGTAAGCTCTGCCCACTGAAATGAGCCAAGTAATGCCAGGTTAAGCTAATGGTGCTGAATAAGGCAACAGACACATTCCATAAACAGCTCAACCAGTGCTGAATGCAGGCACCTGGAAACCAACACTCAGGTGAAGAGCAAGCACAGGTCATAAAACTACGACAAAATTAGGATTTACTTTTTTACAGAAGTGTCATGCAATCAGCAGTAGTTATACACTATGAACACAGAGCAACCACTCTTGAACTGGCAGGCCAAGCTTCCCACTTCATCAAAGCCATAAAGTAATAAAAACATTTTGGAGAGCTCTAGGAAAAGCAGCCTTCAGGGCGGGAGATATGGATGACCTCTGACTAGCAGCATGTTACTGCAGTGTTAGGCCAGAACACGACCTCAACATGTTTTTCTAAAAACAACTTTGAAAGGTGAAGAAACAAACAGGTGTAAAGGGAGAATAAAAATCTTACCAAGTACCCTTGCATTCATTTCACAGAGCTGGATACACAGTCACTGAACAGAGACTCATCACAGGAGAGTTTGGAAGGAATCTCTGGAGATTATCTCTTTCAAACTGCCTTCCCAAAGTAGGGCTAAGGAGAAGAGGTTGCTCATTTTCCAAATCGCTAAATTTTCTGTAGTCAATTTGTTCCCTTTTAGTGGGTGCCACTGAAAGAGCTTGACTCTCTCACCATTACCACACCCACTCCAGGGTATTCATATACACTGATAAAATCCCTCTGTTCTCCAGGATGTACAGTCCCAGCTCTCAGCTTCACCTCTAAAGTCAGATGCTGTGATCCATCTTTGTGGCCCTTTGCTGGGCTCTTCCCAGTAAGTCCATGTCTCTTTTGACACCCAGAAGTGGACCCAGCACTCCTGATGTATCACACCAGTTTATCTGGGTTAGTGGTGGTTTTGGTCTTGGTGTTGTTTTAATAGTTAGATTCTTACCTTTTTTTTTGAATTTTTGAATTTGAAAAGTTTTTCTTTCACCATTTCTGTTGGAGATAAGTCTTAATACCCAGATATGCCCTTCCCTCCCCCCCAGTTATTATCCTATCAATATAAATATACATTTATACATAAATAAAAGTGTCAGGTGATACCAATTCTCTCATAACAAGAATGTCTTTGAAGGCACTAAGTATTCTTAAGGAAATAATGGCTTCTCATACAGGTTCTCTAACACTTTAGGTCTTCAATCTTGACAGATTATTGATATAAACTATATGTAATTAGCCCCGTTAAAACCTATAGTACAATAAAACCATTATATAAAGGAACTCACTACATTAATTAGTGCTCAAGTCATAACCCAGACTTTTGCAGAAGCTTCCTGGTCTGATGCAGAAATTTGACTCTGCACAGGCCAAGTCTTGCAGGAAGACAAGAATCTTTTGTCATCAGCTTTGTATCAGTTCTTTTCTGCTCCAAGGTTCAACACATGGATTAAGCAGGATGCAGAGTATTCCAGTAGCATAGTTAGTTTTTAAGCACCTTCCATGCTCAATGATATCTGAGAAGAGCCAGGGACATATAGAATAAAATTTTGAGAGTTTATGTGCACTGGACAATGTGTGTATACATTACCAAAAATTAAGATATGGAAAGATTTCTCCTGAGTAAAGGAATCCTGTCTCTCCCTCCCACATTTTGACAAATGAGGATCATTAGCCAGCAAGAAATCAAGAGAAACCTCTGTTGTTCCAATTACTTTCTGTGCTCCCATGGGTATGACAGCTTCACACAACATCTCAAACAGAACAGTTAGTTTTCCATTCCCCCATATCTAAACATAACATTATTTCCAAGATCACATATGAGCTTCTTTATATTTAACCTGTGGCTTTTCACTGTTTCTGATAACAAATACAAAGGGGAGAATGACAAAGCCTGGTAAAAATTCCAGTTGTGCACCACCTTTCCTGTCCTTTCCTTTTGTATTTGATCTCCATGTCCTCCCTCTTAGACAGGAGCAAGTAATCTTTCAGCCAAAGGAGAAGAACAATAAAGGTTTAAACGCTTTCCTTCTGTAAAAGAGCTGGGAAAGAAGGCAACGAGCATCAGACTTTGTTTTTGGGTCAGGACCAGCAAACTTGTGGCTCTGCAGCAAGAGCAGTCCCTTCTGGCCTCACTATTGAACTTGTGCCATTGACAGAAAAACAAACCTTCCAGAAAGGCAGAAATAGAAAGCAGCAGGTAAAAAGAGTCGCCTGGAGGAAGGAGAACTTGAGTCGTCAATGTTTGCTGTAAAGCTATTTATACACTTTATCCAGTGACACAGATGTATGTAAAAGTGATATCTTGGAGCAGAGAGCAGAGGTGATTTCACAGGCACTGGGTTTAGCCCTCATCTCCCACCACCAGCAGAATGATTGCATACAACTGACTTCTGAGATGAACAGCTTCTGATTCATGCCTGTGTGAAGTCAGAGTAAACCACTTAATTAGATTAACGGATCTAATAAGCAAGGAGCTGCATAAAGATCTTCAAGCTCCAGTTTTCCTCCCCCAGGGACATCCTTTACACACCTACCCAAAGAGTTATTTTTTTACCATAATAACAAACCAAGTCTCCCAAAGATGCACCCAGATTTCCTCAGCAATAACCTCTCTAGAGGCCTTACAATCATTCAGCCTCAAGCTTCAGGGTTTTAAAAAAAATAAAATCCCCAGACAGTTACGTGCATTAAAACATCAGATGTGTTTCATTGTAGGTGAAGTACATGGTCCATTCCTTTAAATTAAGCCAAAAGATATTTCCTTCCCCTCCTTTGCCTGCTCCCTCTCATCTGTAGGATGGGGCATGCTGCTTTTCCCTTAAGAAGCACACCAGATTTCCTGTCTTAAACACACTCTATAATTAACAACCAGCAAATAATGAGTACCCAGGATATATAAGTCTATTAGAGTGCTGGCAGTGCTAAAGACTCATGCTGTTTCACTGTGAGCTCCACTTGAAGAGGTGATTTATGGAGGACATTTTTTCATTAAGTAATAGCAAATGGTTTCCACCCTCACAGTACCCAGCAATCTTCTGGGAACAGAACAGTGATATTGAGTCCTTTTCTGGAGAGGAACATTTCAAGGACTTTGGCTAGAACATAAAATGACAATCATTTACTCAAGGTCAGGAAAAAGTAAGGGGAAATACAACCAGAGGTTAAGCCTAAGGTGCTCGCTTGCATAAGATCTGCCAGTGAGAGAAATAATATAATAGCTTTAAAAACGACCAGGAGGTCTAACTATACCCTTGCAGAAAAAAAGAGGGACCGATTGTCACCAGGTGTCCAAAATATCATTGCTGCTGCTACTTCTACAGTCATCATTACCCCCAAACAGCTACACTCTCATTCCCCTTAATTAGTCCAAATACTTCTACCTTAAGTAAATCATACACGAAGCTCCACAACGAAGTGGCAAAATCTGAGCACTTCCTGTGCGCCAGCTAATACCACAATAATATTGGTACCTAATCATTTCAATTACAGACTTCCTCCTCCCCTAGGAGTAACCACACAGAAAAACAAAATATAATTACATTGGCACTCCTGCTATTGCACATCTACTTTCTCTGCAGTCCTCCAGTGCTATTTGCTATGAGACTGTGCATGCTAACAGGGATTTCTCCAGAGTATGGACATGCAAGAATCAAAATACCATGATCACAATACCTTGCTTTTCCAGGCAAGTAATTAATGAATTAAAATATTGTAATAATGTTAAAATATACTTTATGACATTCATGGATGTTATTTTTCACATCCCATGGATACAATACTGAATTATCAGTGACACCACACCAAAGGACCGGCAGAGCTAAGAAAAGTACATTGTCCAGGCTTCCAAAGTTTCAATACTGATTTTTCTCAAACATTTTCTCCCCATTACATTAATTAAAAAAATATTGCCTACATTGAAAATTCTCAACTCAGGAGTCCAAATAAGTACATAGAGCTACTAACTCACCCTGATTTTCTGCATTGCCAAGAACAGATTTTGCTGTGGCCTGGTCCCACCAGACAGAAATACCAGGCAAAAAATCAGCTCCATATATTAAATTGTTTCAATACCACTTTTGTGTTTTAGTAAAGGTTTTTCTCATGAATCAGCACAGTCTTACAATATCCTTGTGGGTCCCTTCCAACTCAGCATACTCTGTTGATAGTGTGACAAAGGATTCAAAATCTTAAATCGCAATGTAATTCAAGGAACGAGGTGGACACAGAAAAAGTAGTTTATTTCACACACTCACCTCTGCTTTGAAAAAAACTCCCTCCCTAAGGGAAACAGGGTGCAGGTAACACAACACACAGGAGTACAGGTCCATGGCTGTCAGGACATAAGCACTTCTGCAGTGCTCACGGGAAACACAGCCAAAGACACGGATTCATCCCACTCCTGAAAGTACCAGGAACTGGAAATTCACATTTTCCTCTCAACGAACACAGCAGTTGCTATGTGCTTACTTCTCCACTTAAATTGACTTTGTAATAGCCTGAAGATGAAAGCAGCTACAGAGTTCAACAATTTGTTCAGTCAGCATGACTTTACTACTTCTCTTAATTTCTTTCCTTTAGTACCTCCTATAATGGAGGAGATTCTGCAAAAGCTACAGCTCCACTCTAGAACAAAGAGCTGTTTTCTCAGACATCAAATGAGCACAAATGCTCAGTTACAATAAAAAGAGGGTCTCTGCTTTGAGCTTGGTGAAGAGGGTAAGATGGGAAGTGTTCCATATCTAACTCGCTCTAAGGGATGACAAGCAGCTCCCTGGGGACTCCCTGCAACACAGGGCAGGCACGTGGGACATTCCCAGGGGTTGCCTGGGAGATACTATGAATATATTCAATTTGTGGATGTTCTGATCCCGAGAGCTCTTTAACCAGTTCTACACACTGAGAATCACCTTCTGCCTTCTGGATAGGATAACATAACCCTCTCCTGTCACTGCCAAGGACAGGAATTGCTGTTGAAATGCAACAGACCCAAATCAGACCAAACACTTAGAGGGTTATCATAAATCTTACATGGCAAAATAGGCTTTCCGTAATACATCTGTGAAAACACTCCCAAACTCTTCAGTGAGAGTCTTAATCTGTTTCTTTTAAAAGAACAAAAATTGCTCTGTGGGCCAAAAAAAAAAAAAAAAGTATCATAATTATTGTCTTCTGCTCATAGTCCCCCTTGAATAGAGCTGTATTTTCAAAAATGCAAAGGATTATTGAATCCTCCAGGAGCCAGAAGATGTGATAGCTGCTACTATTACACTCAGGAAAGCCCTGGGGCCTCTAACACCACACATGCTACAACTCCCACCCAGTCCCATCCTGAGCAGCATCAATAAACAGGTAAAATCACACTGAGCAGTTTGAATACAAATTTGTCACGACCTGAACTTTTCCACGCATGGCAAGAGATGCATTTTAGCTAATAAGCAATGAATAGACCTTCTACCTGCCCAGATTTCCTAACACTACAGAACGCTCATTTTTGAGGCACTTGGTAGTTTGTTAAAAGGAAATATTTTTAAAGATATAAAATCAGTTTGCAAAAAACAATTCTTTCACTTTTAATACGTCTATTAATATCCTGCCCTTCAACATTAATTTCTGTTATCTAAAATAGTCAGTGCTGATCAGAAAATCCCTCAAAAAGAAGCAAAAAAAATTAGTAGTACAACTACACACATTTATTTAATGGGAATCCATGCTGTACTCCTAATATCCTTTAAACAGGATAATGAATGATACAAGCAAGAGTTCAGACCTTGTATGCCTTGTCTTGCTCAGAATTAAATTCTATTAATCTTAATTACTTTAATTCATGATGCTTAAATCTAAAGTGTAGATTAGAGTGAAAGCTCAGATGTTTCAGTGGTCCTATATGGGAATGCTGTCCTTGGATTTTAAAAAGGAAAGGAAGATTTTGAGAATTCACTTTTTAGTCTAAGTTTTCAAATACTCAAGAAACCTGGATTTCATCCTGCCAGAAGAGTTAAAAATAATCAGACAAACCGGTAGATCCCTGCTTACAAAAGACAGTGCATTTCAAGATGAAGACTTCCATTTATACTACTAGTATAAATACTATTATTTAATATAAATACTGTATGTGGGAGCTAAGCTAGGAAGTGATATTTGTTCATTTAATTATTTAAAAATGCAGCTAAACTAAAGTCTGGTGGAAAGTGGATTTCTATAGACTTCCAATAAAAAGTCTGTCTTCCAATATTCACAGCTCCAGAATTGTCTTAACATGTATTTAGCAGTAATGTAAAAGGTAGAAGGGGACCCAAAACATAATTCTGCACATGCCACATAGTTCTTCAGCACTATCACTCCCTTTCACTCACTTTGCCTAATTTTAAAGATGAAAAGAGCAAAATCATCCATTACCATAGGCCTGATTCAGCAGCTCTGTAGTTCTAAGTACGTTTATGTGACAAGGGAATGTAGCAAAAAAGTTGGGTTTGTTTCCACTTACGCTGATAAATAAACATTTAAGGTCTTTTTCTTGCTACTGCTCCTGGGACACAGAAAATGATGAGTTTGACTGGGATGTTACTTGATGAGAAATCACTAAACAATACTTGAATACTCACTCGGGATGCAGAAATCCCTCCAAGCAGAAGGACTGCAGGTCACTGCAGAGTGGGACACTCCCTTGGCAGTAGGAGATGGGAATTAACACTTGATCAGGCACAGGGAGGTCTGATGGGGTGTCCCACTCCCTTCAGTTGTGCCCCAGACACTTGACTTGGCTTAAAAGGAAGAACTAGCCTAGAAAATTCTCCCAAGGTTAAGTTGAACTCTGGTGTTGACACTGGCACTGTGGTGGTACTATACTGGCATGTGGTGGCATGACTGTGCATAAGAAGCTGTTGGGGCTAATCCAAGCAAGTCGTGCCTCACAGGTCAGGCATCAGCTTCTTAAACTGAACACCGTGCAGCTTTCAGAGATACTTTTCCACAGAGCTGTTCAGAGTGTAACTTGACTGATACATTTTAGTGAAAATCAAATTTTATATCGAATTATAAAATAATTGTATTGTTTACCAGCTACATGAATGACCTGTTTTGCTGGAAGATTACACTATCTATTCAGTTTTCATGTAAAGATTCTGAATGAATAAAGGATTTACACAATGCTACCTTATCAAGGACTCTGGTCAAGGAGAAGATATACTGGAAGTACTAAATTTAATGTATCTCAGACATTTTTTAACTGCCTAGGGACTAAGAAATCATCACATAAATAAAACTTGGTACTGTTTGGAAAGGGTAGGATTTGTCAGTAAGGGAAGCCAGCTCACCTTGGGGCAACATTGGGCTTAGATACTTGTATTTCAGGGAATTAAGACATAGAATGATAGTGGGTGCCAACAGCATCATGGCAAAGAAAATTAGAAATTCTGTCAGAGAGCCAAGGAACAACTGTGGAAATCATCACCACATTTCCCCATCCTTTTTTGTTTTTTCAGTATTCACCTGAGTATTACTGACCTGAGAAAGATGAGCATGAGCCAGGAGTTTAGACAGGGCGTCAAAAAAAGGTGTTGATACATCATCGACTGCCCCAGCTGAACAATGCAAACACTGCATTTGAGCTACAGGACTGGTCACAGGACAAGGCTGAAGGTACAATGCTTTCCCCATAACAACAAAAGTCACAAAAAAAAGGTTTTATTACGGTAGTGGGACTAACTTGATATTCACCAGGGACTACATCACTGAGGAGAACTGCAGTTCCAATGTGCTTAATAAAAGAGCAGAAATAAATACTGTCAGTGTCATGCATTTAGCTGAAGGTACAGGAAAGGGTTGGTAAATGTGGAAACATTTGAATTGACCCTGAACAAGAGGCAGCGAAACAAATGGGGCACACAACAAAACATGATTTGCAGCGTATTAACTTCTAGGTTAAAAACTCAAACTGTTACAGTGAGAAAACCAAATAAATATTAATAAATAATTTGGTTTATTATCTTAAAATCCACTGTGGCTTGCTCATTAACTACCAGTGGTCTAGTTATTTAATAGTGTTGCCTTGCCTATTTGTCATGCATAATAGCATTTCTTTTGGTTCATTTCCTCTCTGCAGCCTTTAGAAAGCAACACAATAAATTACTTCATAGTTTATGTCATTCTTTAAAAATTGTTTATAGTTTAAGAACTAAAATCACGGTATTAAATCTATGCTGGATAGTGAAACATTATTCTCAATATACATAAAGTTTAAAACCATATTGAATGAAATCTGTTGGCTTAAAAAAAGCAAACTATTGTCTCAAAGAAGTAAGTCTTAGTCTTGATCAAATTTATCAATCTTGATCAACTCTATCAAGTTTTCTTTGCTAATTTAATCACAATAAAGATGTGTCTGTTAAAGCACTTAGATGCTTCCAGAATCTTCCAATGTTTCAGCACATTTTAGATGTCTCAAAATCACATCTTTCGAAGGAAGATCTCTACAACCAGGTAAACAGACTGGAAACACCACTGACACCTCACAATCACCAGACTTCCTCTTCCAAAAGCAGCCCTAAAGTCCATATAGAAAAAATCATGGAATTCCTTAATTCAGTGCTTAGTAACAAAGAAAAAGGTTTATGAAAATGAAACTGCTGAGATACCACAAAGGATTAAGTAAAGTTCTCCGCAATAAAAGGTTGCTTGATTAAATTCTTTGATTTCAGTATTTCAGGTTAAAAATCTTTAGTCTACAAAAAAGTTCTGATTTCACATAAACCATAGATGGTTAAGTAACCCTTTAACTTCATTTCCTTGTATCACTCTGTGGACTTCCCAAGAAATCTCATCAGAGATGGATTTTCCAGCAGCACAGGATGGTTCAAACATTCAGACACGCAGGGTATTAAATACAACAGCCACACTATCCAGCCAGATGATAAAATATGTATATATCCACTAGATTTTATGGCAAAGCTGCTTTAAGTCCTGCAGCAATGGAGTGAGACAAAATAGTTTTAGGCCAAGTTTTAATGACTCCCTGGAAAATAACTTTCTCCATACACCTGACTGAGGGTGGGCAGCCTCAGAGGAACCTGCTGGCAGGGCTCTGACTCTGGGCAGCAGTGAAAAAGTTCTGGAAAGAGGCATATTCCCTACTCCTTTATTACTCTGAAATTTAGTGAAGAGATGAATATGAAACTACTTCATCATTAATTTAAAGACAAAAAAAGACAAGGATTTCAAATGCCCACAATTATACTCACTTTAGACGAGTTGAAGAAAAAGTTATAGGCAAGTAACAGGTAACTTTGTAATGAAAAAATCCTGCAGTGTTGTGCTGGGGACATGCAAGGTCAAGTAATAAATCCCAAGAAGTCTTCTCCACACATTTCCAGCCTGATAATACCTATCAATAGGTGCGAAAGGCTGCCATCCAGCTTGCCTATCTAATAGCTTTTGACAATTTAGAAAAAAAAAAAGGCTGATTTCTCATAGAAATGCAAGTTCCTCATGCAGATGGAAAGTTTATCCAAAAGTAGAGAGGAAATTTACTGGTACAGTGCTGAATTTCTGCACCAACATGAACTAAGAATGATCACCTCTTCCTTGCAGAGTCCTGCTGGCCTGGGAAAGCCCAACAAGAGGCAGAGCAAGTTTCTCTTCAGGCTTAAATCATAAAATCATAGATTGTTAAGGGGTTGGAATAGACCTTAAAGATCAACCAGTCCCAGCCATAGTCAGGGACACCTTGTACTGAGTTGGTCAAGGCATTATCCATCCTGGTGTTGAACACTGCCATGGTTGGAGCATCCTGGACAACCTGTGCCAGGGCCCCAACACCCTCACAGGAAAAAAATTCTTCCATATATTTAGTCTGATTTTCTCCTCGTTCAGTTTGTGCCCATTAGTCCTCGTCCTGCCACTACAGTTCCTCACAGTCTCACAGTGTCTCACAGTGCTGATAAGGTTGGAAAAGACCTTGAACATCATCCAGTCCAATCTATAATCCAACTAAACCCAACATCTCCATCCAGATCATATCACTCAGCACCTCGTCCAGCCTCCCCTTGAACACCTCTAGGGTTGGCCACTCAACCACCTCTGTGGGCAACCCATTCCAAATCTGGATCACTCTGTCAGGGAAAAACCTTTTCCTAAGTCTAAACCTCCCCTGATGAAGCTGAAGACCATGACCTCTTGTCCTGTCTCCAGAGAGAAAAGACCAACCCCTATCTGACTTCAATCTCCTTTAGACAGTTACAGACGGAGATAAGGTCACCCCTGAGCCTCCTCTTTTCCAGGCTGAACAGCCCCAGCTCCTTCAGCCTCTCCTCACAGGGCTGATCCTCCAGCCCCTTCCCCATCCTTGTTGCCCTTCTCTGAACTCGTTCCAGCCCCTCAACATCTTTCTTGAGCTGAGGTGCCCAGAACTGGACACAACACTCGAGGTGTGTCTGAACTTCCCCTGCCCTGCTGGCCACTCCATTCCTGATGGTGGCCAGGGTGCCACTGGCATGCCACAGCAGCACAGTGCTGAAACAGCGGCAGGGATTGTCTGAGAGCGTGGGGCAAATTTGCATATTAATGACCTGCCGTTCAAGGCACACTTGGGCTTCACCAAGCCCAATTAAGGCTGTGGGTCTGCCATGTAGGAGACTCAACTGTATTCCCAGCTGGAAAGGACCCACAAGGACCCCCTCTCCACCTTCCCTGTGGGTCCCTTCAGATCCAGGAAGCAGCTGTGATGTCTTCACACAACCTTCTCTTCTCCAGGCTGAACAGCCTCAACTGTTCCTTTAAAATAGGAGATATTTATGTGCTATTTGTAGCACATCATTCCAACATGGATATTAATGTATGTTTTGAGAAAAAATAAATTAAAAAAATTCTAAATAGCTCCATAATGACAATTATCATCACTACATACAGAATAGTAAATGTAAGAACTTTATACCTAAAACTCCATTTATACAGGCCCTTAAATAACAAGGTTTGTACACAGTATCTGGGGAAAGCAGTGCAAATCAATCATGTTATAAGGCAATAATGCTGAAGTTTTATTACTCCAGCAGCCAGGAAGTGCTGTGAGCACCTGCCTGGTGCTGGTTGCTGTTGCTCTGAACTGGAAGTGACACACGAAGGGAAAAAGGCCTCATCTATGAATTTACCAGTATCAGCCTCACTGCAGATGAAATCACCAAAACCCAGCCAGGCTCATCAGCCTGAAGAACTCAAATATGATTTTACAATCAAATATGATTTTACAATTCTTAACCTAATTTGTAGGAAGATAATACAGTCCCTAAACTCCTTCGTACTACAACTACTCAGTGTTAGTTTATGTCAGACAGACTGACACCTAAGGGTGTGAAATCAGAAGAGGAGCTACTCATATGGCAAATTAAATCAGCCTTAGAATGTTTTTTGTGAGTTTTGGCAAAAATTAACTTCTGGAGTAAAGTTTGGGAGTAATCCTAATTAACTTCAAAACATTAACAGCATGTATGGCTCACTATAAGCATCCAACCTGGTAGCAGCTAAATATGTCACACAAAATAATTGCAGCATGTTCATATCCTCATAAAAGTTTTCTAACATCAAGTCAATATTGTTGAAAAGTTGAAATTAAGAAGAATGAGATGTCACTTTACACTTGAATGTTCAATATAGTTTTTTGCCTTAGAAAATGTACCACCCATACCTTGGTTTAATCCTGCACCAATAATGACCACATATGTCAATCATAAATACTGTGTATTATGCATATATGTTATAAATACACAGCTACAATTCTGCAAGAAACAGAAGTATCATCAGCTTTTGTAAAAAAGATTAATGCTACAGTTGCAGGGCAATAAATTACTATTTTTGATTAAAACAGAAAATACTGAATTTTGAGGTGAAAATGCTCATTCTAGAGATACAAAAGTTGAGGATAGGTGAGGACAGGAATACCTGGAATTCAGAGACCCGAATATTGGTTTTTTCTTTGATTCACTCTTAAATTTCCACCTACCTATGCTAACCCTTCTCAATTTCTGTGAAGAAAGATTTATACTTCAAGTTTTCCTCCCTTGAAATAAAAGACTTGCAGAACTGAATTACAACCCCATGAAAACAGAGATTTAATAGAACCATCAAAGGACCACAGCTGCACTATTGGATACCATTCTAATTAATATTACATAATCCATACAACACATGTGATCAATTTAGAGGTCCCAGGCGGTTCTTAAGTGAATGAATGCAATTTGTAAGCTCTGATCTGTCACTTCCACTTAGAGCAGAAGTGTCTACATTTCATATTACATTGTAATGCATGCTGTAAGCCTGTATCAGAACTCCAATTACTCATATAATGATCAAGTTCCACGGACATAATTAGGAAATGGGGAAGACAGGACCCGTAAAACCACGAGATGATGGCAGAGGAAAAGTAGAGAGAGAAGCAGGGAAAAGTTACTGGAGGGTCAAGCATAACCTGCCTGGAAAGGCCACAATTACTGGCCATTGGCTGGCACTGTGAGGAGAAATTTGTCAAAGTCTGCTTTGCTTCAGGGTTATTTTGCATGAAGTGGAAAAATGAGCAGCTTAAGCTGTATACTTTAAAGGAAAATTAGGTGCTGAATCTGGGAAAACTTCAACAGAAAGCTTTCTGCATGTCTTATTTCCTACTTCTACTCCATTACAGCAGTTTAAAGGAAGTACAGTTTCAGTCCCTTCGAAGTCACCCAGTATAAAGAAATCTGTATACACTCAGTGCTGATTGGCTTTGATCAGAGAAGGAACTTGCCTTATGAAAGAAAAAGAGCTGCAATTTGCACAGGGAATTCCGTAAATTTCTAAATTTGAACGACTGAACTACGGCCCTATTTAGAAAGACTAAAAGGCTACGCTTAGTTAAGCTTGAAACCTCTGTCCACAGCAGAAACTGGAATAACAAAATGTAATAGATCTGAGATCTTCCTAATAGGATAAGCTTCCCATTTAGAAAAATAAAAAAAGGAATGGCCCCATTTTGTCCAAGTTTTTAGTTAAACAATAAAATGAGTGTTGAAGCGCTTTTACTTCAGAATTTCCTGAACAATAGAATGAAATATTTGGAAATGTCTACATTTCACAGGCAAGAAAGCTTACAAGCCATTTTAGTTAGTGAATCAACTCCAAACCCTACCACCCAAGAAATCCAAAACAATCACATTTTTCCCCCGATCTGACTTCACATTCAAGTACCACTGTGTTGAACTGAAGCCAGTGACAGCACAGGTCTGGGAAGGAGGGCTCTGGCAGCACAACCATCTAGCACACGGATATTAACCTGGTTTTTTTCCTCACAAAGTACAAGACTTGCTTCATAAGATGCTGAAACAATATAATTTCAAAATCATCTAGTATTGCCTTCAGAACAGTAATTCTTTTTCAGAACTAAAATAAATCAGATTTAATGTTTTAGAGTAAATACACATATGAAAAAAGATACTATAATTATGCTCACTAAATATGGCTCCAGATAATTATTATGCCAGTTTTCATTGAAAGACAAAAAAAAAAGAAAGAAGGGAAGAAAACCATTTCAGGAAGGGGAGGGGAAAAGCCAGGGCAGTGACGTTAGCAGTGTTCCATTATGTCCTTATTTAATTCTGTGGCAAAGATCCCACTGACTTCAATGAGAGTACGATTTGGCAGGAAAGAGACAAGCAGAATGAAATAGTTTCAAAGCTATTTTAATAGACTGTTTTCCTTTCTCAACTCTGACAAGGCCATTTCCTTTTTTTCCCCCGTTTTTTCTGCTCTTTCTTTATTGTTGTTGATGCAGTTCCTGTACTTCAATAGAAATGTAGATCTTCAGCAGCCACAGAAATGCTGGGTTTTCTGCAGCAAGGCCCATCATGTGTGGAAGAAGATAACAACCAAAGTACAACTGTATTTAGTGACAGTGAAGTTAATGTGAGTGAAGCGTTAAGGCTGGAAATTGAAATCTGCGCAGTCTGACCGGTTAATAACAACCATTAGTCAATGTTCACGTTGATCCAAATCAGAAAGAATGAAGCAAGAAACAAAAGAAAAGAAAATGCAAGTGAAAAGCTGTGGGCTACAGAAGTATCGAACCTGCTGTTAAGTTACTGAAACGATTATTAAACAGTCCAGTATTTTTAGAAACAGTTCAGAGAAAAGGCATAGCCTTCTTCTATTATACATAAAATTAATCCCAACGTTTCAAACACAGAAATATTTGGAGGATTTCGTTACTCCAGAAAACAGGCATTAGCTAACGTGACAACGCAGTTGGCAACAGGCAGCAATTTTAAGAGAATACAGTCAGACAAATGTTGCTCTTTTCCACTATCCTGAATTATTTATTAGAAAAATCCATCTCACGGACGCACAAGATTTCCACAACACTGGCAGAAATTTTCAATACTTTGTTTTATTGTGTGGAACGAGTCACTTCCCCACAGGTCATCGTAGGGAGCCTCGAGTGACCGTCCCCACTGTCCCCACGGCCGGCGCCCGCGCCTCGCTCGGTTACGCTCAGCTCTTCCACAGCTAATCCTTTTACAATGGACTTAATCCAGTTAGCGGCAAAGAATGGTGAAATGTCAGGGTAATTGGATAACAGCCTGGGATTCTGTAATTACTTCATCACGGCAGCAGACCCCGTTTGAAGGGGACGCCCACCAGCACTGCAGCCCTCGGCCGCTCCCTGCCCAGCTCTGGAGGGCGACTGGCAGAACGACACCAGCGGCCCCACAGAAATTAAAACCATATTTAAGAGGCGTTTAATTTGCATCACGTTTTTGTTAACTAAAAGCCAAGAAGACTACCTTACCAGCACTGAGATACTGCAGAATATCCCAATGGACTTGCCTGTGCTCCTACTCCTTAAGGAAAGTCCCCACTCCCCTTCCTTCCTTCGTGTCCCTTTGCTCTTGGCTATGTCCCAGCAAAGAGCAGAGTAGCTCCCTGAACCAGGAGCTGGGTGACAGCGAGGTCACTCCAGAGAAGGGCAGCTCTGTGTGGGGACTCAGGGATTCACAGTGTGCAGCCATGGGATGGCTACAAAGCCTTTCCTCTCTGATTCACCCACAGCACCTGGACCCTGAGAAGCCAGGGAACCACTCAGCCTGCTGAGGAGACACGGACAGGAGAGGGACAGTGGTCCAGGCACAGCCAGGTCCCATCTCAGCCTCACTTACTGCTCCACAGCTCCTTGATCTTCCTACCAGCTCTGTCCGCAGCTCAGTTTTGTGGCAGACGGACAGAGAGGATGCTTAGAAATGGAAAACACCACCTGCATTGAGCTGAAGCGTCTTGATTCAAATGTGCAATAAAAACAGGCTGCAGTATTCCCATGGCTGTCACCTAACACTGACCACACTGCCAACACAGGGCATGCCCTGTCTCAGACCTCTGTGCCACAGGTGCACCACAGGTGATGGAGCTGGAGGAGCATCCGACCTGCACACTGTGGACCAACAGTGACACCTGGGGGAGAGAGAGGCGGGATGAGCAGAGCTCCCTCTTGCTCCTCAGGTACCCAGGGCGGCTCTGCAGCACACCTGGAACCCACTGTTCACCCCACACAGCGGGTCCTTCACCCTGCATGAAACCCAACTCATTTCTGAAACATCACTCACTACTGATTAAACCTTAACCTCTGGCGATCCACGTACTGCTAGTGAATCTGAGCCTTGTGTTCAGTTTCAGAGTGACACTGATTTACTGTGAGGAGCCAGTGCAGTCACCCAGAACCACTTCACACCCAAAATAAGAAAAGCATATAGATATTTATGTTCTTATTATTGGTAATGCAGATTTTAAACTTTGCTTAATCCAGATGTGAGAATCTTCTCACAAAAACATTTATATTTATAAATATTTATATTTCCTTAAAAGAAAATAAGGGCCCATGAGAGTGATTATACAGTTTAGTATCATTTATAGTATTATTTTGGACTAAAAAAATTTTTAGAAAGAAAGAATGAGGATTTGTTTAAGTAGTTTTTTATAACCATATGTTTAGAACTCCCCATGAAAAACTCTGTAGCTTGTGTTAACTACAGAGTGAAAAAGCAAACTTAATGATGCACTCAACAAAAGAATAAATGACCTCCCACGCTTTCTTCCTCCCTCCTCCCAATCTGCACCAGCTTCCCAACTCCCACACTTGACTTGTTGCCTCCCTTCTGAACAACCTGCCTCCCTGACCATGGTGCCACCATTTATTTATCCATTCTTATCTCCAGGGCAAAGGGCTGGAGGAGGTTCCTGCCTGCATTGAATTACCCCCCACACACACTTTCCTTCACTGTGATGGACGAAGCAAAGCATTGTCCACAGACTTGGAGATGGGAGTCTCAGCAGCCTCCTCTCTGTCTGGGGCTGTTGTGGCTGGTGCAGCCTGAGCACCTGGTGGGGCAGGAGCAGCTTCTGCATCCTCACACAGATCAGACTCAAGAGAGTCCCAGTCCCCAAGAGAGCAGTCCCAGTCAATCGCTGGAGTTGCTTTGCTCTGTGGGTGGCCCTAATGACAAGTTCCTACTTCTCTACAAATAAACTGTACATCTTGAACAACCATTTCAGCACTCCAATGAATGGCAGAGGTACCTGTGACAACACATTTTCATCTCATATGTTTCTCTAGAGTTACTATAAATCTGATTGCACAGTGGTGAATGTCCCCACCTCTCATGCAGGAGACCAGGGGTTCGATTCCCGCCAGGGAGGCAGTGGTGCCATTTAGGAGTTGGACTCAATGATCCTTGTGGGTCCCTTCCAACTCAGTTGACTTTGTGATTAACAAAATGCACAGCAACTTGCTCAGTAGTAAGTTTAGTTGACAAGAGCTGTTTCCCTCTCTCCGACTTCAGTTTCTGTCCATAGCTCAAAGGTGTGTTTTTTCAGGGGGTTTTCCTTCTGGTTTCCCAGTATCCATTACCTTTTTCATCTCTCACTTTTCTGAAGGAATCTTAAATCACTAATAAGATGATTGACTCTTTCCAAAGTNCTCAAAGGTGTGTTTTTTCAGGGGGTTTGCATAAGGATTTTTTTTCTATTTCCAGGTCAATACCAAATAATTCCCAGAATCCATTACCTTTTTAATCTCTCACTTTTCTCAAGGAATCTTAAATCACTAAAAAGATGATCGACTCTTTCCGAAGCGTGACTCAAAAATTTGAATTATTGAACATGTTTCATGTAAGTACAAGTTTCAAGTAAGTACAGAGGAGATGGAATAGAAAATCTACTTGAACTAATGTATTGATATACCTGTAGAAGTCACAAATTTCAGATCTCATCTCATCTTAGGAGAAGAGAATGTCTCAGAAACAGTGATCACGTGGGTACTTGGAGCAGCAAATCCAACTGTCACAGTCAAAACCAGCACTAACATACAGACAAAAGACAAGCAAGCAGACAATCTTGCTGCTCTCTGTAGCTCCTCTTGACCGCAACACTTCTCACATACTGCAAGCATGAAATCCTGCTGCAGTCATGCTAATGGCCCACAGTCATCCCAGCAAATTGAGCCAAACTGAGCCCTTCCTGATGGAAACAATCATAATGTTTTGCCTGCACATTACAATGTTTCCCACTTGAATGCAAATAAAGGATGCAGCCAAGAAGTCAGAACAAAAGAAGATAGAAGTATTTATGCCATGATAAGGACTGAGAGAATACCTGAATGAATTGCTGAAGCTCAGCGGAACAACATCTGACAGATAACAATCTGATAAGCTTCCTTACTAAATAAGGAAAGGACTGAACAACACTATATAATAACTAGGACTGGAAATTCCAAGCACTATTAAAATGTATCCACTCCCTGTAAACGCAGGGTATAGTTTTACAAAAAAGCTTATTAAAAAATATTTCCCTTTAATCATATATATATAAGAGCCCATAAAGTGAGAGGAGTGTGGTGCAAACTTAGTGATTCAACACCACAGACCATAAAAGGCTGTACTTTTTTGCACAGTTACATGCAAAATTTACAGCTCTTACAAGAGCCACATGACTTTTTAGTCATTCACACTCAGGGTGCATTAGGACTCCACTAACTCATGAGGCTGATGTGATGCAATTATTAGGGAGTCCCAAAAAAGCTGAGAACAATCCAAAGTCCTGAAATTTTTCATCATTACTATTAAATAATCCAAAGGCTAATGCATTATTAAAGCTAGGAAGAGTCATGGGATCAATAGAAGACAAACCTTAATTACCAAATACTGAATCACTAAGTTCATAACCAGTGAAAACCAAATCTTTTTGCAGGCATGGATGTACTGTGGGAATACAAAGAAGGTCACGGTCTTTTGAAAAATTACACTTGTAAAGTAGACCAGACTAGTAAAAAAAGAAATAAAGTCTAAGAAACTCCCTGTTCCTGTTACCTTGTTCTCAACAGGTTTACAGCGCTGTCAGGGCAGAGTCCTGTGTACCTTGAACAGGAGACAAGGGATTCAAAGTCTTGGCCAGGTAGACCATGGGAGTCACAAATCCAGTGGAACCACATTCAGGGGCAGACCTGGGGCCTCTCCTGGGTGGCCTCACATCTTTTGTGCCAGCACTAGTGGACACACTACAGCTCAGGAAACTCTTACAGGGCAGAGGGGGACAGGGAGCAGACACAGACACACGTGCAGGACTGCACAGGGCTCCTCTTAACCCTCACACTGTCTGCAGTTGAATGGGATGAGTTTCCAAATGCTTCCATGCACTTAAAAATTTAATTGGTTGTGAACTACGCTGAAGAGTTCAAAAGTGGTCTTCGATATAAATAGAAAAGTTTATTGTAAGAGGTGCTGGCAGTGCTGTGTTTTGTTTTTACACAAAACGTTGGAAACAGTCTCTACCAAATTTCCATGAAGACGGATCACTGTTCTAACAGGATGAAACGGATAAGGGGAAAAACAAGTATCAGCAGAGGCCAGAGCCTGATAGAGCTGAAGTTAAAAAGAGAGACCTCATTTTTCTTTCCATCCTGAACATTACAGCTGTAACAGCTTTATTACTACAGCTTTATATATGTTTACATTTTTTGCTGATTGTTGGCATTACAGCCACATCTGGTATCATTTTTCTTAACTTGCCTTATTACCATTTGTAACATGTTTCCCCCCACTCCCTGAGCCTCTCAAGGATCAATCTTGCCTTGCCATTCCACCTCATCTTGCCCTCCTACCTCTACTCTACGTGTCAGACTCTCTAAGACCTTCTTTCAAGAGGTAATGACAACATGAACAAATCTTTCTCACTCTCTTGTTTTAAATAAGGAAGAATGCAACTAGCAGGGCTGATTTGCAGCCTGCCTGTTTGGCACTCTCCTACCCTAATTCCAACTCCCACTCTGGTCTGCTGGCCAAACAACCTATTTAATTATATCATGCTGGTAGTACCAGGCCCAGATAACTGGTTTGCTGGCAGCCTTTTCCTAAACTGACCCTATGGCCACTATCTCAGCTTCCACAGCTTACAACACATTCCAGACTACGGAGTGCAAATTTATCACCTGGGAGACACTCCCTCCTTCACTCAGCACCGAGTTCTGGGGGAGCTGCCATCCTCTGGAGCACGTCCACATCAAAGGAATACTAGAGGACCCCTTTTCCTTCTCCCATGTTTCTAGCTTCAAGTAATTAACATTCTGTGACATTTGCACACTTTCACACTAATTGAGAACATACAAAACACATTTTTATCTTAAGTACAGTTGTAAAACCTGAGGGAATCTTCCACTGCTCCTATTAATGTAAAACAAAGTTCTGAGTTGGTATTGTTTCACAGTTGAGGGAATCAAATTTGTCATTATAAGAAAATGTATTCTACTTATTGAAAAAAAATATAAACGATATCAGAAAATACTTTTTTCATACTAGCATTTATACATGAACCCAAAAGGAAAACTTACAGAGCAAAAGGAAATTTACATAACAGCCAAAGCCATTGTCAGGAACGGAGCATGGGGAATGCTCCTGTCAGGAAGGCAACAAATCTGAATTTGGAAAATTTCATCTTCTACTGTCTTTGCAGGCATCTGATAGATATTTATTCTGTTAAGGGAAAGATACCTGGTTAAAGGCATTGTGTGGAAAAGACACCTGGCAATGCTCTCTAGCCAGACTACAGAAAAGGAGAGATTGCTTCTTGGGTGGTTGTGGTGTTGTACAAAGAGAACTGCCCCTTTTGTACTGGACTTGCAACTATTGGAGAAGGTTGGATTTGGTGGCTAATGGATGAAATCAAAGCCCCAGCACACAAAGAAGTGTCTGTATCAGAGTGGAGGATCAGAGCAGTGGTGAATGGGAAGGACTCCACTGTGCAGTAAGTACCAGGCAGAAGGATGCTGCTCCAAAGACATTCTCAAAGATGTGCCACTGGGCACCCCCTGGGCCCACAGAGTTTGTCAAGGATGAGACTTCATTGCCAGCCATCCCTGTGAGCTGCCCATTAAAGAACATGTGGAGATAAAAAACTGCATTACCTTTTGTTCTGGTCTGTCTCAGTGATTGAAGAACAAATGATACGAATAATTCTAGGCGCACTAAAAAACACAGGTGTGGTCCCTCACACAGATTTGCTAAAAATGGGAATGTTAGAGGAAGTCTGGAAACATGAGAGAAGACAACTCAACCTGGGGAAGCCACAGCACCTCCTCATGTTCATGTCAAACAACACCTGCATTTTGGTTTTTCCCTCCAAACTGTGATAATTCCACTGCAGGAAATTACAAAGCAAGAGATCTCTTCAGCATGGATTTGTTGATATTCAATCCCATTTGGAGAGCACTACATGAAGTTTTAATGCTGCCACTCTATTTACTCCTGCCACTTAGAGGCACTCATGGTCTTTGAAAAGATATGACTGAATAGGCAGGTGGTTTTTATTTTGGCATGCAGGTTTTAAGAAGAAGAAGTTTTAAGAATGGCATTGTCTCTGGTGCTGTGTATGGTTTCTGAAGTTGGACACACCCTCCAAAACAGATTTCAGAGAATGATGCTTTTTCTTCTTTCCATACAACAGAATTATGCTTACTTGGTGAGAACTCAGCTCCAAATATTTACTTTTCTCTCCACAAACTATTATGGATCATTTTTTGGCACAATACACTGAAAAAGAAGGTGTAAAAAGCATAGAGGTCACTTCATTTGTTGGTGCCAAGGGTTTTTTTTTAAAGTACATTTTAAGGAAACAGCAATGGTGCACCTATGAAGGAGTTTCACGCTGGAAGAGGCCTTTAAGCTTTTCCTTCTGGATAAGAAAAAGTCTGTAGACTCGAGCATCTCCAGTCCCTTGTTTCCTTCCTTCCCCCTGTGTGCCCTTCACCCAGAGCACTGAAATGGGTGCAGGCTCAGGCCTTTGGTCTTGCAGTTCATTGATCCCACTCTTAACTGGCTCTGCTCATTTTCCACTAAGGCTCTTCACCAGGAAATTGAACATTCAAAGATCTCCTGTATGGATTCTGGATTTGAGTATAATATGTATGTTTATAGATAGATACATGTATTATGTACATGGTATATATAATGCATGTTTTAGGGCATCCTTGCTAAAATGATGAAGAAAAAGCTCAAGGAAGCAGAAGCCCTGAACAAATATCTACTTCACAGAGATACAGAGCCATTACCCTGTTACTGGAGTCAGCCCAAATCTTGGTATTCAAACATCAACATGCAAGCTCTGCTTAGCTCAAAACATCAAAAACATCTCAGCTTAAACTGACAAGGCTTCAGGAGGCAGAAATTAAGGGAAAAAAGTTAAAATTTGGAAACATCTGAGGAAATAGGAAGACAGACACCTTCCTTCCTCTCTTACCACCCGCTCCAAAACACATTACATTTAGAAAATGTAGAAAAGAAAATCCAGGAGCACTTTAAGAGAACTGCATTGAGTATACAAATCAATAAAATAAAGAGGAGGAGGACACTGAGGACAGCTTTCTCTGGGGTGTTTAACGTCCCCTGCCTTGGCACAGTCACCAATAGACCTGGCAGCTCTAAGGCTCAACTCAACCAATGTAACTCAATGTAAAAATGTGCAGTTTCACCAACTGCAAACCTCCTGCCTGTTCCTTAGCAGTTAGAATATGGTACTTATGTTTGTTCTAACCTTTTAACAAAAATAAAAATTGAGAGTTACCCAAAAAACCACTTTCCCAGTCCAGTTAGGAAATCCAGAAAGCCTTTGTGGCTCACACTGACTCTGCCAACCCCCTGAAAGGCAACAGGTGTTGTGAATAAAAAACACTTGGCCCTCAGTTCCACATGCCTTGATTATTTATTCTGATTTTCTAAATTAGTGTCTGGAACTGGACAGATAAAGGTCTGGGACAGCAGACAATATAACTGGCTAGTGGTAATGACAGCTGTTATCCATATGCTGACAGGAGGAGGACTTTATTTTGAGCAACTGGGACCAAAAATGTGTTTTTCTGAGAGTACCTAAGGATGGGTAGGTGAGAATCTGTGCTCCACTGAATAGAGAGTTTTGCTCCATGGCAAAACAAGATCAAGTNTCTTATAGGTTAAATGCTTTAAATATTTTAATGTTTGTGCACTGAGGAGAATATGAATATTGTCCTGACACAGTCCAAACCAATCATGCAACCCAAAGAGCATGCCAAGTCTGGAAGGCATATTGAGCATGTTCCCTGACGATGATATCATAAGAGTTCCCACAATGGGAAACACATGGCACCAATTCCTCACATTCCCTAACCTGTACGCATGAAGCTTCATTCAACTCTAATTATTTCAGTAACAAAATCAAAAGACCCAAAATTGAGAAAATAACAAACTTGGGGTGCCTGAATTTCAAACACTAATCCTGCATTGAGATACACATATTTTATCAAAGACCCAGGTGTATTCTCTAGTGTTAGTCTGAAATCCAGCATAACATTTTGAGTTCACTCCCGACAAAAAAAAATGTAAGGCGTGATCTGGAGCTGTTTATTACCAAGTGTGTCTCGGAAGGGATGACATTAAAGCAAACTCCTTTCTCCAATATAAACATACATATGTTCACTGAAATACTGAGAAATCTGGCAAAGGCATTCTATAAAAGCCCTAAGTTCCCAGATGTAAGTGCTATTGTAGCTGCTGCAGCTCCATGGAAGCACTTAATCATGCTGAGAAATGATGCCTCTTCCCTGGGAGCTGGAGTGCTATCTCCTTTGTCTTCCTGCAGGCTGCTCACCCTCAGGAGCTATTCATCCTGTCTTCTGCTACTCGTACACGCTGCAGCTCCTCTGCTTTCCCATCCATCTCTGACAGAGACCCCAGGAATTGTGCTGCCAGGAGGGAGCCGTACGAGACAGAGGTTCAGTCTCTGCCATTTCAAACACGTCTCCATCTCGAACATCAACCTGTACCAAGGCTTTGCCACCTCTTGTTTAGGAAAAGCCTGTTCAAAGAAAGCCACTGGTGTCTGTGAGATGCAGAATTAGGGAATATGGAGGCAGGGCTGGGGAGAGGAAATGTTTGCTGGCAAAAATTACCATGAAAACCATTTCCATGATGGGGTCAGAGAATAAAATTCATCCTTGTCTTCCTGCTAAGAGAAATCACACATCTCTGAAAAAACTTCTAAAGCTATTTTTTGTCTCTGCAGTTAAAAAAATACCTTGAGCTCAGGCAATAGTTTTTACCGTTTTGACAAGATACCTGATACTTGAACAGGCATCTTGACCAAGTTGAGAAGAAAATTCTCAGGATAACTTACTTAAAGGGGGAAAAAAAATGGGGATTGCACCTTACTTCACTAGCACATAGATTTTACTTATTGATTTTCAGACAAATTTCTATTTTATTTCCATGGAAGCTACAGTACAGTAATTCCCACTTTGTACCAGAGATGAAAAGGAACATAAAGTGAGTTAATGAGGAGAAAACAGTAAAGAATAGTCTGGGATAAAACCCAAGCTGCAAGAATACTGATTCATACAGGTTTGTGTGCTGTCCCCAGGGAACACGCCAACTTCTTTTAGAAAGAAGAAAAAAATAAATAAAAAAGAAAAAGCCTAAGCTTTCCACACTGATATTTCAAACCTTTCTTTAACAAAGAAAAAAGAAAGATATATGAATGTTTTACTTGAAATTGAACTACAATTGTTTAGTATACGAACTACTCTCATATGATGCATCAGAATGTGTCACTCTAAGTAACAGCCCACTTGGTAATTAAAAACTTTAAAACAAAATGAATGTCAAACACAGAAAAATCACACAGCCAATGTATCTCAGAATAGTCACTATAGTTTTTAAAAGTGTCACACAATCTCATTTCCCCATATGTCACTTCCATAGAAAGTGCAGGTGTGCTGAGAACAGACACTCTTTCCCAACTGCTGAACAAGCTCTGCAGACACACACTCACTTCTGTCACAAAATAATGGCCTTTTCTTCAATGACTATTATAATCCTGAAGAGCAGAAGGTTTTTTTTCCCATTGCCAAGAAAGATTCAGCACAAGAGAGGGACTAAGGCAGAACTAACCAGCACAGAGAGCTAAGCTGCAGATTGCGAGGAGAGAGCTGGTATCTGCAACACATACAAATCAAACAGGTGACCTCATGAAAACCTTGGAAACATTCTCAGATCACTCAGAAATCCTTTAGATATGTATCAAACCTGTATTTTTACATATCTGGATTCATGTGTGTGGAGTCACTTTGCTCCATCTGGCAGCCTCTTCTCAAATGATTTGGAGGAGCAAGAAAAGCACGTGCGGGTCTAGAGAGGTACAGAGGGGAACTCGCATCTGCCTTCATGTGTTTGGCTCAAGCCAGAGCTATAAATATACTTAGATCCACATATATACACATAAGAAAAAATACACATGATTTTATGTACATGCATATGAAAAGCTGTCTTTAGAAAATACATCTCAAACCTTTTTTTTCAAAAGCTCTTTTTAAAAGAAACCAAACAAAACCAAAACTCTTTGCTCTTCCTTGCTGCACAGAAATACACAAGGAAAAGAAATAAGCCCCTTTCCTTGAGATCCTTCAACAACCCCTCTTTGCCTTCAGATTTTTTTTCTTCAACGGTTTTATATATAATTTTCCATAAAAAAGAAATTACTCTGAGTTAAATGCTCACCTTCATCTCTGGCAACATGGGAGGAGGACGTCACAGCTGCCTGAGCTGTGCCCCACTGCTGGGTGCTGGATGTTATCACTATAGTTACAGGATTTATCCCGACAAGGAGCTTCCTCATGGGCAAATCAAAACGGTGTGTAAATAATAAATACTGGGGACTTCATCTCCTACAGACACGGTGATTTATGACCTGTTTTCTCACATGCCTTTCACTTTGGAAACTTGGCATGTGGTTTTACATAACCTGACGTTTTTGGAGGACTCTGTTTAACCCTTGATTTGGTTGGCCATGTAAATATAATAATAAACAATTACAATTAATAACATTTTCATTACATATTTAGTCTTACTACTACCACTAAAACATTATAATAAAATAATAAAGCAAATAATAAAACAAACTAATAAAACAAATAATGTTATTTGTAATATAATTACAAATAATAAATAAAATCTGACAAATAAAACAGACCCCAGGGCTTTCTACTTGGAGGAGTCACAGAAAATTGATGAAAATATATGCTCAGGACACCAAAAAGCCTCTGACAACAAAATAAAGACCCCAACTCAGAGAAATTTTCTGCTCTTCAGCTGAGCTTCCAAGATGAGGTGGTTTTGAGAATTTTTTTTTTTTAATGAGAAAGACCAAGATCACTTTTTAGTTATTAAATATGTATAGAGGAAAGATAAATAGTCCACAAAGTTTTTCCTTTTAACAGTCAGTTTCACAGAAGGAAAGAGGGAGACATTTTGGATTCAAACCTAAAACTGCAGGCACCATTCACTGTGACATGAGACACATCAGTCCTTTGGCGAACAGCAGGTAACGACCCTGGATGCTCCTGCTGAGCCAACTGAGACCAGTTCCTAATGCACCCAGACCTAACATCTGCTTGATTTCTCTTCATGATTTCTTTATGGCATAGCCCAGATCAGCCACCTATGAGTAAAGCATTTGAAAATCCTCTTTTTTATATAATAACTACTTATCAAAATTGCCAAGTAATTTTGACATGTCACCCACAGTGGAAGTATTGAAGGAAGCTCAGTTCTGCCTGACATGAGTGTTTCCTTTCTGATGGTTAGTGACAAAACCCCAATAATCCCAAGGCAAGGGAATTTTCTTACTTTATTGATGATTTAAAGTTTTCTAGTGAATGACCCCCTCCCAAAAGTCCCACCTGAGAAGTATTTAAAACAACAGCAATTTATCAGGTACAAACATTTTCCCTCTCTCAGAGATGATGTTTAAGTCACAAACACACAGGTCAGGCTTTGAACTCCCAAGTGTAAGCTCCAGCAATATTCAAGAGAGCAGTTAGTTTGTTACTGATCAAGTTGAGAAGACAAATGAGCCTTCTACCTCTTCACAAATTCTTCTTACACTTGCTGATCATAAATGGCAAATTTTAAGGAAAATAAATGATGCACGAGTCATTACAGTATTTAACAGATACAAAAGACATCTCAAAGTTGTTTTCCTTCCATATTTTCAATGTCAGCAGAGCGGCTTTGAAAAATCTCAAGCTAAAAACTATCAGATAAATTTATTTACTTTATTTGATCCAGCACAACTAAAATTTAGGGGAGGAAGTCGCATAAGGAAATACAATCAAAGCGAAAAAAATTGCATTAGACACCCTTGTGCTGAATGAAACCTTATGCAAGTTCTGCACGTGCACTCCCCACATGCACGTACAAGAGGATGGCTGACATGAGCCCTTGTAAAGTCTGACCTACTCCTCATAAAACAAGTACTTCAGGCACTTGTAGAGATCTATAAAGACAAACTGGACCAAATGTGTTTCTCCAGGCATCCGGGGGGGACCACACCATGGAAAGGGCAGCACAGTTGTCCTGGTTAAGGAAACCAATTCAGGCATGGACAAGGCCTCATAATGATGAGCTTCTGATCCACAACAGCAGAGGAAAATGCAGGATCAGGATCTAGGAAAGGCTGGTTGGGATGCCAACATCCCCCCCGGTAACTTGATGTATCTGAGCATCTACACAAAAGTAATCAGATTTCACTGTCAACATATTCAGTCAAAAAGGATTCAATCAATTCCAGTTCCAAGATTTGTCTTTTCAAAAATGTTGGAATGCAACAGTATCAAACCAAAATTTTAATTCCTTAATGATTTTTCTAGATTTCATTTTGAATTTACTTAGCATGAGAAAGTTACCTTATTTATAGTCAGCATAACACTTTCCCAGGGCAAATTAAAATTTCAGGACATGTTCACACCTTGACATTCACATTATCTATTAAGAGCATGTTTGATGAAATTGTCTGCCTAAGGAAAAAGATTTAGAAGGAAAGTATTTCTTTATGATTCAATTTGTGTGTTTCTGTGAAAGACTGCATCATATTAAATTCAGTCCTTGAAATACTGTAAGTACTGTATAGGTTACAGTTTCCATTCTGTAACTCTTAATATTAAATTAATATTTGTTTAGTAAAATGTCTTCAAGGTGTAAGAATTTTCAAGTTTATAGTTCAAGCCAGCAGCCTAAAGAAGGAGTAGAACTGCAGTACGGTAGTTAGTAAATTACTTAACTAGCACAATTTTAATCCCCCGTCTAGCCTATTGCTCTCATGACAGTCATCAGTGGGTGTAGCAGAAGGAAAATAAAACTTCAATTGTACACTTCTCAGCATTAACTTTTAAACTAAACCAAGATTCTTGAATGGATTTTTTCTTTCTTCCCCTTAAATTTGCTGACATCTTTAAGAGAGAGCAGCACTTGACAAAGCAACACTAACGATTTTTGAAATACAGTGATGCAGTAATAGATCTGTATGCTTTCGTTAGAGCCACCTGATTGATCAAAATTGTCTCTACCACTGTGCTACAGAACATTCCATAAACAATTAACTGCCTTTAGCATTGTCATAGTTTAAAAATATAATTTGATGGGAACAATTTGCATGGAGTTAAGAGACTGAATCAGATAAATTATTATAACCAACACTAAGGAGACAAATAAGACAAACTCTCTTAAAATGGTTCATTACATTAGTAAGTGAATGATCATTTGCTGACGGCAAAAAAACAACTGCTTAGTAATCAGAACTCTGTTTGGAACAGCCGCCTGCTCACAGAATGTTTTCAGAGAGTTCATCTATAAGAAAAGAGTAAAGCAAACAACTTTGTAATGACGAATTTATTATGCATTAAGCAAAAGGGAAGTGTACAACTATTCTAAATTGTTAGACCCAAACATTAAAGAAAAGACAAGGTGATGGAGCTGTAAGTCTGGAAAAAAGAAGACACAAAATCCCTTACATTGGCCATGTACTGAACAGGCCTAAAAAGATACAGGACAAAGGGGGTGCACAGGTCATATAATCCCTGTCCAGCTTCTGGCTCCAGTAAAGAAGGAAATCAGAACATGCAAAGGTGAGAGATCACTAGTCAAAGCATGGCTTTCCTCCTCCTGGAAACACCATCTAGACATTTCTGGGATAATAATCTGACACATTTAAAGGTACTTCTTCCTTAGAGAGAGCTAAAAGTTAATGCAACAGACTAAGGGGAGGATTAAAGGGTGTCTGTAGGAAAGACCAGCCTCAGCCATCTTAACCTAACTGAGAGTTGGAATTACTGTTCATTTTAAGAAGGACTTTGGGTTTACTCTGGGTAACATGTTCAGTTTACTCAGAACTAACCACAGAACTCTACCAAAGCCAAATGAAAATGGCTGGAAGCTCAGCTTTGGAGCATCTATGGCAGCAGCTGAAGCCATGCCAAAGGTATATTGTTTGCTTGGGTAATTAATCCTGTTCACCACCCAGCCAAAATGAATTACCATCTATTCAACCAGTACAGAATATTTCCCTCTTCCTTTTTTTGCACTGGTACAAATCATAGATTTATTTCCAAAGGGATCCAGATGCAAGCCCTCAACATTTCTGTAGGCAAAATAAACCACGACTTATGTTCTTCTTGGCAAATCCACCATGCAAAAGGTGCCTGGAGATATGCTATACTGATTATGAGATATTATTGTGAGGTTTTATTATCCTTTTAAACAATAAAACAAGAAAAGAAAGCAACATAAAAGCAAGCTGCTCTGTGCCAGATGTAAGAATTTAATGCTATCCATTCCTGACTAGCGTTTGAAACATGTGCTTCAAATATGAAACTTTCCTAAGTCTCCCCAGGTGAGCAGTTGATCTTATCTCACAATTTCTGCTTCTTTTCAAGCAGTGCACAGCACAATCTAGCAGCTAAGTGATCCTAAGAATGTTACAGCTAAAATAAAGGGGGGGATTTTATTCTTCAACACCATCTTCCTCAAGGAAACATTACACTCCAAAGAAAAATTTCACTGCAGTATCAACTCAGAATCCTAGGAGGGAACAAGGGAGTATGGAATAGTGTGGGGGTTTTCCTCCCCCCATCACTTCCATATTTAACAGATTTTTCCCACAAGCCTTCTTGCAGTTTACCTAAAATCTCCACTCAGTCTTAAAATCACAGAATTGAAACATACTTTTCGGTCACATATGGTGAAAGAGGTTTTTGAAGGCATAGCAAGACCATCAATTTAAAAGATTGGGGCCAAGCTCCTCTTTTTCAATAGGTCTTAATATAATCCTTGTAAATTTCTACTTCTAAAACAGGGGAGTTGAAATCTATAAGGAAGACACATATACAAACCTAAAAACTTCCCACAGCATTTATGGTGACTTTAACATAAACTTACATGGAAATTAATGAAAAAAAGGCATTTATTTGAAAAGCTTTGCAGATAGACAGTGTATTTGCTTTATTAGAATCTCTTACATGAGATCTACCTTGAGGGAAGAAAAGCATCTAAGGAAAAAAGTTGTTTTAGAATCTCAGCTTATAATTTTCTTTCAAGTGGACATGATGGAGATAGTTCAATGAAAGAAACATCTACATGAACAAGTAGCAAATCAGCTTTCAGTTGTGATAAATAAATTATGAAGATATTTGTTCTCCTCAGCTGACGTCTATAAAGGCTTAACTGCTAAAAGGAGCATTTAGCTCACTTCAGAGAAAGTTGAAGTATCCTGCTATTAAATTCTGTTTCCCAACTGGTTCTTATTTACAGTAGAGCTATTAAATATTTATTATGGAAGAAAGCAAGTATTTTCAATTGTCCTAACTCAGTGCCTTTCAGTGAAGCAATAGCTTGCTTAGACTTTTTACATGAACCTACAATGTCACTGCCAAGAAAAGACATGAACAGACCTCCACGACTTGACAAGGACTGTACACAAAAATACATTTGCCTGATTTTCTGTCAATTTAGTGGTTGACAGCTTGCAAAACAAGGAAGAGCAACACTACAATAATAGTTGACAGATGCTGTTTCCACTAACTTTCGAATTCCTTAAATCTTTGCAGAAGCACACGCAGAAACTGATCTGCTTGTCTGTCAACGTGCAATTCCAAGCAGTGATGTTCTGATAGCACGGGCCTATCAGTTTACATGGGATATTTTTACATCATCCAAATGCACAACCACAACTGACAGAAAAACATTCAGTGTAACTACTTGCTTTTCCACTTACAAAACATACGACTGCAAAGTGACACCTGTACAAAGTTCCGAGAATCTAAATTAAAAATATGAGCACAGGGTTAAATTACACTCAAGCTTCTGCCATTTTCTGGCATCTGGTAATGAGGAAGAACACATCGCCCCCTTGTCATTCACTGCTAGTTTCCATAGGTTTTATGTGACTTTTATGCATTTTTTACATACTTTCTATGTATTTTTGGTTTTTTTCATTGCCTATGGCCTAGCTTTTATTATACTGAAAGGTAAAAATGCTACTGTTGAAGAACACCTACCCTCAGCACTGATTTCTTATAAAACTAAATGTCTATTAGTTTCAATTTCATAAAGTCTCTACAACACACAAGTCATGCTCTTAATAATTAATGCCCTTTGCACAAACTTGTTGGCAAAACTTAATATGTTTGCCTTTAGCAAAGAGTTTTTCACTACTCACACGCTTTTACCCTTGGAACTGAAATGCTGGTTGATTTTTCACTGTTCGTTAGGAAGCCATAAACAAGAATAGTGCCTAAACTGTATTCACAAACCTATGGGCTGTCAAGGTAATTTCATTCTAATGAGTCACTGAAATTCAGTAGAGAGAGGCAGGATTAATCTCATCTCAACTACCCAAATGGTGGGCACTTCCTAAACACCAATTTCTGGCATCCTAAACCAAACAAACCCCACCTCCATCTTGAATCCCATCTTTAGCACAACACTGAGGTACCTGCTGGTTCTGAGAATCCAGGTCTGCAAAGATCTCAATACTCTTAAGAGAGAAAGAAGATGCCAGACTGACTGTACCAAACCTTAGGATGACCAGTGAAGCTGAACTGTCCTGGGGAGACTGTTCTAATGGGATGGATGGAGCAAGTTTCAAGCGTAGTTTCCTTCTCCTCAAGTCTAAGACACACCTCTCTACACTACGCAGTAATCTCTTGGAACAAACACTGTTTTCTCCACTTCACTCACTGAATGTATTTTTCCTTCCACATTAGGACCCCAAGTAAAATACTGTCTACTCTCAGAGCACACAAAACCCACAGTCACGGATAGGCAGTTGTATCCCAGGAGATGGGGAGGAAAATCCTGTAGGAAGCACATAGTATGGATGTTCTAGTATTTATAAAAGTATCCAGCTGACTTTTACATAGGTGTTCTCTGCTGGCACATGAATGAGGACATGAGTTAGCAAAGTAAAAAAGCCTGGAAATATGTACAAAACCTGAGTGTTATTGTTATTCCCCACTGAAAATCATAGCATGAATATTTTCTCATCCCATCCATTACTAGTTATGGGGCAAACAAAAAAAGTCAAACAAGGGATCACAGAAATAGAAGTATTTTTTGCTTGTTTGCTCTTCTCACATTGATACTATAAGCACATACATCACTGTGTGGCACTTCCTTTTCAAGCTATCCAAAATCCTTTCTTCTGGGGAAATGTTAATCATGGCCCAGAGGAAAACAAGGTTTATAGGTAATGCAGTTCCTTTGGGAGGGCAGGAAATAAGGTTTTTTATTTGATTTCTGGTATTCAGAGGTGGTGTGCAGGGTAAGGCAGAAAATACCTTTGTGCTTACCTAAACAAGTAGTTAATAAAAAAAAGTCTGCAAGACTTAACACTCTCTAGCTCTTCACAGAACCCTTTTGAAGAGTTACACTTAGCACCTGATCTGCTCCATGTGGCTCTGCTGATGTCTGATGAGGGACCCTGAAGGATATTGCAGTCCCCCTGTAACTTTAATCATTGCTTCATTTCAACAGCCTGACTGCTGTAGGTAGGCAAAGAGTAATTTTTAAACATATAATGAGGGTGCTGCAGATTAGGGACTGGTACCTGAAGCAGTTTACGTATTTCTGACGCTGACCTGTTTAATTTCAAATAAGTAATGAAAGAACAAATAAAAATGGTTTAGGGTAATCTAGAAGGTCTAGAGATAAAACATACTGGATTGCTTAATGGCCAGTGCCCCACAGGGCAAGGCTTTGGAGTCTTCAACTTGCCATAAGCCCCCAGGTGTCAGTGACACAGACATGAAGGATGCCCTGCCGCAGGCTCAGCCCTCTCTGCCACAGCGCTCAACACATCCTGGACCAATCCCTGCCACTCGGCTCAGGACTATTTCCTCCAGTAACAGCAGCTATAAGGAAGGGCAGCTGGCAGTGTGTGCTGCCACAACCCAACACATAAGGTATTAAAACCACTTAGTTTACATGGGGATTTTTAAATTCCTGAGGCATCAAACTTATGAGAGGAAGAGCAGAAGCTAAACTCTACATAAAGAGGGCTGATCTGGGACTGATAACAGGCTTGCTTATTTAGTGTGACAGCGGGATGAGTTACAATAGTAATCTGTGTCTCTCTGTTTCCTTCTATCCATCAGACTACTTATCCATCCCTTCTGCCTACACTATATTCAGCTTTACAAAACACATACAGTTCAGCTTAAATTATTCATTTTCTGCTCAGTTCCTTATAACACCAGTTTCAGTTCACTGACCTGTATAACTCATTGATTTAACTAATGCATTATCTACAATATTATGTATTATTAACTAAGTTTGGTCTCTTAAAAACATTTCCATGACAACTTATTGCAATAACATACTTATATTTGTCTGGCCTATAAAACGATTTCTTCCTTTTCATATTATTATTCTCAGAAAAAGTAAATTAAATATAGATTGCACTAGTCCTGTAGCAGTATCTTGCTCTCCCTGAATAAATTGCACAACTCTCAGACTCTGTATTCCCCCCTACCATAGGTATTATTAATCAAAATTTTCTGCTACATTGACATACACTAGTAAAAAATGTAAAATCTCTGAGGATATAAAGAGCTCTCAACTTTCACCAATTCCAAAAGAAAAGCAAGAGGCATTCATGCAAAGACTAAATAAAAGGCTTTTTTGGAGTCACAATAAATACAGAACTGCACTGAACCACTGCCAGGAAAAACTGCAAACTCTGCCCTCCTCACCTAACTCAAATGTCTTGTACCTCCAGGGAAGGGAATTCCTGCCAACATCATATTCTGTGTTTTCTGCAAAGTCATCACTGAATCTAATGTGTAGGACTGCAACAGATTATAGAAGAAATGAGAACATCATTAGCACAGCTATAAAAAGCTGGAGAAATTATGTGGGGTGATGCACTCTGGCGAAAACATTAAAGTGAACTTGTACAGCTCGAAAAACCAAGTTCATGTTTGTAACTTTGACTACTCTTCCTTTCCTTTCTTGTATTAGAAAAGCTCCAACATTTTGCACCTTTGGAATAGTACTTTTTGTCAGTTAAGCACTGCTTTGGTCTTTAGGAATAGTGTGCAGGAGCCAGGGACATTCTGCTCTGTTGTGAGAGGGAAGGAAGGATTGAGGCACTGCAGGGCTGGCACCTTCCAGTGAAACCTGGGAGCATTCCACTCATTAAATACTTGTTTTCTCAATCAAACCATTTGTTCTCATCCATTTTTTTCTTGATCTTTCGAGTGTTAATGTTGATAAACTTAAATACTGTTTTTGCAATTCTTAGAGAAAAACAAAACAGAAGCCTGGTGGGACTTTCAGAAAAGCTTTGTTCGTTCATTTTCTGATACCTTTCCTTGTGCAGCAACTCTGGCAATGTGAAACTAATACCATCTTCATTCCTCAGAGAGTCATCTCCTGTTTGACTCCTTTGACCTTTGTTCATTTTTTTAAAAGTGTGGTTTTGTGTGAGTTTTAGAATTCTAAGTCATAAAACTGGATAATCATAATCTCTCTGAAATGACAGAGCAGACCATCTGAGTTTCCGGCGCTCTAAGTCTGCCCTGGATCCCACAGCCTTTGGAAAGCTCACGCTGGAGCAGGTTATTCGCCTGAAATCTTTTTAACAACACATTGTAAGATGGAAGTAATATTTATGATCCCAAAGGCTACACTGAACTGCAATCCGTGCTGACGATGGAAATCATACAGTAATTCCAAGAAGGCAGCCAGGCCAAGCCGCGCCCAGCCCTCTCGCAGGTGGCAGCTGTGTTGATCTGGTGCCCTCTGCTGATCACAGGCTCAGACCAGGAGGAACCACAGCGGGGGCCACTCCATTGATCCTCTTTCCAGCTGCTTTAAGCATCCAGGGCTGGAATTGGTGTCCTTTAAAACGAGTTTTAATGGCCCTGCATCACCCGGTTGCCACGGAGCCTGGTGCAGCTTGCTGCCTCCATGGTGAGGGACTGGGCATGATGGAGACAGCAGGTGTCAATCCCAGCAGACCCACTAGTCCTCCTAAACGTTCAGAGATGCCGAGAAAAAGCAGATTAAAACAGCCCAGTTCCTGCTCCTGGGATGGAGCAGCCTATTCCTGGAGCAGCATCAGCCTCCTGCAGCTGCTTAAGAAGAACAACTCCGAGTTGCTGGGGCACTGCCTCTGCCTGCCAGCAAAATGCTGGGGCTCCTTCCCAGCAATGAACTGGCATGAAGGACATGGAAATGGAATTAACAGCACTGCAGCCTGCTGAGGACAATTATCAAATTCAGGGCTCACAGTTCCCATCCATGACTGAAATCCAGACAGACTCGTTACCCACAGCAACTGCTGGCACCCAGGGTGTGGATTAAACATAACCAAAAACAAAGATCATAAAGCAACATATTTTAAAGCTCTCACTCTGCCTCAGAAAGTATTCTAAGGAGTATTCTGCCTTGTGACTTAAGCAACCAAAATCCAAATCAATATTCCCAGTATTAAATTGGCAACTTCTTTGGAGCTCATGATCTACCATGACTGGGCTCTTTCATCCCAAGACCAAGAGATTCCATTGCAGCAAAGGTTCATATCTGCCCTGACAACACCTTTTTTGATATATTTCATTGTGTATGCCCAGTTTATCAAATGGGGTTGGGAGCCAATTGCATTCCATAAATAACAGGGGCTCTGAAATGTTGAAAGCATTTCATCAAATGCTTCAAATATTAAAAATTGAATCCATACATCATTCTGGCTGCAGCCTGTGAAAGATTCCATAGTCAAAAACTGGAACATCTCTTTTAGAATTAGGTTCTTAGAAAAAATAATCACATTTATAAGTATTTTAGTATTTCAGGCACTGTGTGATTTGTATCTGTTCTTTACACAAATATTTACAGTACAGATTTTAGTCTAAGAACAACTGTGTGAAGTGAATAATTCTTTAGTAACTCTCAAATCAAGGACTTCACATCATCCTGGTTGTTGCTGAGAAAGGTAATCTCCATTGTTCCTTTGTCACAGCAGTTAAAAAACCCAAACCAACCTGTCAGAAACTGTCTTGATGACTGATAAAGCTGAAAACAGGATTCTAACATATTTTGGGTTAGTTTCTGTAACTAGAAGACTTAAATATACATCATTATTATATAACTATTTTCTGATTAATAATAAATATGTATTTTGACTACTAGAAATCTCACTCTGAACAAAAGATAACATTTACCTACCTACATTTTTCAAAGATATTAACAGTTTGTGGCATTTCACAGCTACTGATTTGGCTCGTTATGCCAAAGAAAAGAACCTCTAACAATTAAGTACGTGAGATTCATATATCTGGTAGCTAAAACTAACACTCTGTCCTCATCCTTTTTTCCAGTTTCCAAACATGAGAGAGTGTTTAACCCATCAAACAAAGCTCCTAATTAATCTTTGGTTCTGATCTAGCTACAGAAATGGCTTTCTCAATACATGTTACATCGTTGGTTCATTTTCTGCAAGCTGGAGGCCACCCCCTTCAGCAAGGACAGGAGCTCATCCTCAGCTCCCACTGGGACATCAACACCTGGAGAAGGAACCACGTGCAGGTGGGGCCGGATGGGTCCAAACCCAATTACTGAGTCAGTGGCCACACACCTCCATTTCATACACCACACATTTGGGAGAAATCTGGGTCCAATGTGCCATCATTCAAGCGTAATCTGATATTTTCGCCACCCGGTCTGTTGAAAAAAGGCTCTGGAATAAATGAAAGGTGAAATCCCTGGGAAAATAAACTCAAGTCTGTAAAATATTAGCAAATGTTTTCATAACTTTTGCAGCAACTATAGTTTCTAGCAGATCAACTGTGACTGTATAAAAGCTACATGGAGAAGGCTGAGTGGCAGAGATGGACACATTACAGTTTTGCCTATAACGCACAGATATCACAGGCTCCAAACTTGCTGAAAAGTTCTACTTTGGCTGTAATATATATTTTATATACTACAAGGTGAACCACACTGGGAAACTTGATATGAAGTTTTTCAGCTGTGTTATTTCAGGGAGTTTATTGACTCCTGTAGTTGTGAAGGTACGAAAGAATTGGATGTTTTTCCCACATTAGAGCGACTAAAAGCATCTTTTTCATACTACTGACTGAAATAGTTACAACTGAAATATTTCTCAGGCAATTCTCAGCGAGCACAGGTTCACTATTCACTATATATTCACTGCAAAAACAATGTAACATCTACAGCAACTACACGAAGCTATTTGTGTTGACTTTTTTCCCTAAATCAAGTGATTTTTGCATCAAGAAAATGTTTATTCTCTGCCTGCCTTGCACTGTTGCCACAGCTCTTTCCTTCCTTTCCTGAGTTAGTATTTACACTCTGCGCTTTGTTTCTCATGACTGTTATCAACACTTTTTAAACAAAAGTGATTTAAATCAAATCCATGCAGAGGTCCTAAAGGAGAGCTGAAAGAAAAAATCAGTGAAGAAAAAACCAGGATTGCGCCTGGATGGCCAAGAATATAAGCCACAGGCAGGTCAGTCTCTTCCAAAACTCACAGTTCCCTCTTCCATCCCAGCTCCCCAGAGAGCCCTTCAGCCTGTGAGAAGCCCAGGACAGATAACCCAAGGACTGAAGAGCCTGTTGCATGTTACAGTTATTGCTCACTGAACTCAAAGTGTCTTTTATTTATTGAACAAACCCAGAAACCCTTTATTCTATAATTTAAATAGGAAATCATGCTCTGAATATCAAGTTTAGCTTTCAATCATGTTTACAGAGCTGAGGATGTGACAGGCACTTGAATTCTGTCACAGACACGAGAGCTGGCACAAAGCAAACCAGCCACACATTTAACAGGTTTTTAGATCATATTTCATACATTACTCCCTGATAAAGCTCAAAGACCCTTCAAAGGAGCTCAGCTTCTCTGCCAGAGCTAATCACCACCTTTGCATTGCTCAAGATGAGCATTTTTCTGTAGCAAAAGCCATTAAAGCAAAAACTAAATCGTGTGGGTTTGTGTTTTGGTTTGGTTTTTACTCCTAGAAAGTGAATACTTGGCTGCCATCAGATTAAACATGGTAATTTCACATGGCATAGAACGAACTCCCTAATTTTTGAGCCTAAATCACTTTTACACCAGGAACCCTCCACACTGCTCCAGAATTATGAAAGGTCCTTGGTGAGAAACCTCCTTACAGGCAACTTTGTTAGGGGAAGAACAGGGCAAAAGAAAAAAGGTAACAAGAAGCTCTCAGTCCATCTCTCCAGGTGTTATTTTTGTATGTGGATCGTAACAACCGCTGGAAAAATCCTTCCCAAGTGACACCAGTTAAATGAGCAACAATTTTGCTCAGAGTTTTAGATTTATTTCAAACTCTAGATTTAGAGATCCAAATGTTAAAACTTCTTCAGCTGTAATACACCCAGAATACAACAAATACAAGCTTTGGAAGAAAATGCTTTGTAAAAATATTCAAAATAATTCACCATTCCAGTACTTGCAGTTTAGCCCATGACCTCTTCAATTTCTGCCTAGCCTGAAGAATGATTTATTGCTATTTAAACAGTTTCACTAACTTAAAAATTCAGAATAGAACAGCCCAGAACTGCCTCTTACAGAGAAAAACTAGCACCAGTGACACCTGTCAGGTGTCACTGATGACAGACAGTGACATCTAGCACCAGGCAGCCATCAGCCTACTCTGGCTTTCTCTCCTTCCTAGTGAGAGGGAAATCATAAAGCATAAACCACTTGGCTCTCTCCTCCTGCTGTAGGATCAGTCAAATAAACTTAATGCTAAGCCAACATCCTAGCTAATTAAAATACACTCAAAACTACATTTCTTCATCCCTGCATAGTATTTGTAGGGTACACCAGGAATGCTGAGTCTCCTTTCCTCTTTAATAACCCCACACGTGTTCCCCAGTTAATTAGAGAAGACCAGTTCAGGGAGCTTAATAAAGTCTGCTTGAAGGTCTTAATATTTTCAGCAAATCTGCTTGGGGTTTTTTGTCTTAAAAGAACTTGAGGGAAAAAAAAGAAACAAAGGGCCTGCTTTTTCTACTAGAAATAGGTTTTGATTTTGTCTGGATAATAAGAATTTATAGTGTTGTTGAAAGGCCCTGGAGACAGTCCTGGAGACTGAAGTAATTTATTTACTTACAGAACAAGCACAAACCATACAAGCACCTGCCCCAGGAGCCCAGTTTAAAACCCCATGGACCTGACCTGCAGAGACACCTCACAGAGGTGAAACAGGGTCCTGTGCTTCCCTTTCCACTTGGGATGTTAGCTTTCCCTTTCATAATTTTTTTTAAAGGAAGACAGTGAAAAGTAAGTCTTCCAAATAGCAACAGTTGAAAGGATTCTTCAGAAATGTGATTTGAAAGTTTGCCTACTTTGAATGAAGCACCAGATCCCCTTGAGGTCACTGATGTGGCTTTAGGTCTTTGTTACTAAGCAAACAGCTAAGTTTGGAACCTTCAAAAAAGTGGGAGTTGGGGGCTAAAAATAGGATATGAATGCTCACAGACAGACAGCAAACCCAGAAATAACAGCCACATCCATGAGAGTAGCAGTTTGGATTTATGGAGTGTGATGTACTAATGTGTATAATGAAGCAGACAATCTAATGACTCAGAGTGCTAAAAAATGGGGGGAAATATAAATCCACAAGATAGACTTTCAAGATTAATGGGGATAAACCAAACATTCCAGATGTTCTAATCCAGGGTTCTTGTCTCTATGCTACAGAAAATCACCTTTCCCAAGGAAAAAACACCATCTATCTTTCAACCTGCACTTTTGTTCCCATTACTGCTCATGAATACTCAATTTTCATCTATCTGCCTTTTCTTCCACTTGCAAACAAAATGAAGGAGCAAATGTCCTTTGTATATAAAACATTTTAATAAGTGTCTCTGAAGACAAAATACTATAGAGGCATCCATAATATGCAATTTATCAAGATGAAGCAAAACTATTATTATTTTTTTCCATAATTGCTGTTTAAATTATACAAAAATACTCATATCAGTTCTAAAACTGCCACTGTCACCATTTTTCTTCTGCTGTAAAACCACAGTAGCACAGCTAAGTACACACTCTATTTACTGAACAAAATTTACTGTTCTAATTATTGGACCTGTTACAGCTAATGGAAAATAAGAGTTATTGGGTTTTGCTCTGAAGAGGAAAGCTCTTCAACAACGAGGTAACAGTGGGATACAAGAGAGACCAGGAATCTGATGAGTCTATAACTTGTTACTATGGAAACCAGTGATTATAACCAAATATTCACATTTTAATCATGATCCCTGGAGGACTGGCATCCCTAACTTGATTCTATTTTTAAATTCAAGAGTTGGTTAATTTACTAATCCAATACCAACCACCAGAAAGTCACCTAGAAAGTCTCAGAAGAGCCACACTTGTATCAGGCAGCACAGTTCCGCTTCAGCTGTTGCATCACTCACTTCACTGGACTCCAGCACACCCGGACACTGAATTCTGAGTTCCAGCCTTAAAACAGAAAGGTCTGTTCTCTATGTTCATTCCAGCAATTTAGACTTTCAGAAAAAGGAGCTATATTAGCTATGCCAAGGTTTCCTAAAGCTCCTTTTTGGAAAGGATTGAATAAGGCAGGGTAGAAAGTGTGCAATGACACTACAAGGTGCTTAAACTCCCACACCTCAGCAGTATCTGCAAAGCAAACACAAGTGTCCAGAACATGAACTCAATGACTAGTTTCACAAGTTGCCTGCTCAGACTGGAATTTCTGAGAAGTGTGAAAGTAAGTTATTAATCACCATCAAGAATAAACTTTTATTTTTTACAGAAATCTAAGAATTTGATCACATGGCTACTTGCAAGGCCTGCACTACTCCTAAGTTAGTCTCCAGAATTCACTGTGACAAATCTGAAATTCCTCCCCTGTCATGTCTGGTCCGTTTGTAATAGAGAAAGAAGGGGAAAAAAAAGAAAGGTAAAAACTCTGAAGCTAAAATAAGTTACATGAAAAGGCTTTTTATAGAAAGCCCATGGTAAACAGGCTCATGTAGGAAGCAGGATCTCAGAAGTGACTTGAATGTCACAGCTGCAGGTCTGTGGTGAGCAGAGAGTGGCTGGTTTGCACTGAGCGCTGCCAGAGACATCCTTGGGACAGATGTCCTTAGGGGAAACAAGCCCTTAGGACTGACCTAAATCTCAGACTTTTAAGGAAAGGGCTTGGGTTTTTTTCCTTTTGTATAATGCTTCTAAATTTGCAGTGGCACAGCAGCCTCGTTCTTTGCTGTATTTTACTGACTCTTCCTTTCAGGTAAAGCAAGAGAAGAGAGACCTCATCGTGACCTGCCACCACGTTCCTTGGGAGCAACAACTTTCAACAGGCTCACAGAGTGATTTATAATCTCAGCATGTTTCAGGGCAGCCCAAAGTCTAGGACAGCTTTTTCCAACAAATTGTAGAGGACCGAGGGGCTCAGCAAAGTCACGGTGTCAGGTCAGCGGTGCAGCACCTCCAAAGAAGCCGCGATGGCTGCCACAGGAGGAGCAGCCTGATGGAGGGGGAGGATTGTGATTTTAGAGCTAATTATGCATGTGGTTACCACATTTGAAACTCAGCTTCCCACATAATGATCATTCACTGCCTCAGAAAGTCACATGCCAGCTTTAGGTCTCCCATCTCTGTCTGCCCCAGTCGGATGGAATCTGGTGAGGATGCGGAGCCAAGAATGTGCAAACAGTGTGCCTGACTCTGCTCCTCATCTCTGCTCTGCAACAGAGATGCTGAGAGATAAACAACCTCTGAAATGAGGAGTGTAACAAATGCTTTGCAAGTACATTACTATCCTTAATCAAAGAAAAACCTGATTCCATTTTTAAAAATCTGAAAACGCAAAATTCTGAATTGTGTTTTTTCCGAAGAGTGGTTAATAACAAGTTTAATAACTTAGCTTCCAAATAAAATAAAGAAACAAGCCTTTATTAAATTATATGGAAGGGGGTCAGAGATTAAAAATCCTCTGCCTCTCATTATTAGACTTGAGATGACAGATTCATTCCAGAGCACAGAAGGAAATATATTATCCCAAAACAGGATATGAAGTTCAGTCCCAGTAGATTAGTCTCTGTTAAGCAAATTTATTGTCTAATCTTTTGACTCTCCCCCAAACTGCTGCCCAAGATTCTCTTCCCTAACACTACTAAAACCCCTTTCTCTACCCGCAAACCCCCCCAACATCCAGCCCTCTGTCTCATTCCCACCAGGGCTCTGATGGCGCATGAACCTCCTAGAAAAACAAGAAGGGATGGGAGTAGGAGGGAAAGGACTTAGAACTGCAGTCATCAACTAATAAAACCAGGCTGTGCTCTGAAGTGCAGAAGAGAAAAGCAGGATAAATGTTTTGCTTGCTTTAAACAGCAGCAGCAGGCCTGGTGCTGAGCTCTGCCTGTGTATTTGTGTGTGTGCCTAGTAACCACTTCGTAATTTGGACACAGACATTGACAAAAAACCTTCAAAAGAACCATACGAGTGTGTTCTGGGAAGAATTAAATGTACTATGTGAGGCTACAAGGCACATCAAACAAAGAGCAACTCTATCCCCTTTTTGTTTACCAAGGCAGAAGCAATCTTCCATACAATGATACATTTCTAATATGCTGTTTAGTCTAACTTTAGACTCCATGAAATTATTTGCAAAGACAGGGATTCTCAAAAAATTCCAGTAGAAAAAGGCAGTCTTACCCTCATCCTTCCTTTCATTCCCTTTGACTGTATGAAATTTAATTGTAGGATTTAATTGAACCAAAGAGCCACACTGTGACAAAACCAAAATAACAAGAAGAGAGCATATTCTTTCAGAGGACTCCAGCTAGAAATGCTTCTGTATGGGCTCTCTGATGCTCCTGTCACCAAGGAGGAGAAATGTTTCACAAAAGTGCTTCTGTCATCAAGGAGGAGAAATATTTCACAAAGATCACAGGTACAACAGGCAATATCTCAACTGCTTGATTCACCCGGTAAGACTTCTTGTACTTTCCTCCTCTACCAGTAAATTATAAGAATATTCCTAACAGGTACTTGGCTGAGCACCTTGCATGTTTTCATGCAGAAGAGCTGTGATGTACCATCTTCGTGCATGGAAAAAATTGCAAAGAGCTTGTTCTCACCAACAGAGTGTGCTGTCAGTTCGTTATTAGACTGAGGGCAACACTATTAAGAGAGATTTTTTTTTTAATTGTTTTATCTGAAGATCTATTGCAAATACTCTGTTCTATAATAAGATGTTTAAATAGCTATCTCCATTTAAAACAGTTGCTTTTCACAGCATCTGCTACAAAATGCATTCTTGGCTCTGTCCTGCCTGGCTGATGATGTGCAGTGCTGAGCAGCACGACTGTTTCTGTGCAAGCCCGGCTCTTATTTACTTTGGGGGCTTTCTGTTTCTCTTTAGACTGCATGGGGAAGGCATGGGAATCACAAACAACACATTTGGCAACTCTTCACATCACCAGTGGTTTAGACAACCAGTCCCAGCCACAAAAGTATCCTTGTGTAGACTATTTTTGCCTCAAATTGAATAATTCTAACATGGTTACTTGCTCAACTTGCACCCTGCCATTTCAGATCACTGTATTTTCACCATGTACAACATGCAAATATTTACTACTGAAATTTATTTCTAAAACAATCCCTGTGGAACAGGTTCATACTAAAAAGTTATTTAAGGAAAATATTCTGATACATTTTCTGCGCAGCGCAGCTTTGGTTCTGTTTAACCTATAACTCCTTTTTAATGTTTCTAGAGACATTTAATAGATTTAACATTATTGCAATGACAAAGTGTTACTCAGATGCATTTTCAATGAACTCTTAACACCACAGCCCAGAAAAAGAAAGCTCTGTACTCTTCTCATTGCACTTGAATGCAAACAAGATACACGTACAGCGAAGCCTAAAGGCCTCCAGCCAGAAGCCTGCATAATCCATTATACACATATTCCAACTTCCCTTTCCTTGGAAATTCATTCTTCAAGCAGTTACACATTCATAAGTACCCAAAAATACATTTGTTTCTATTACTATAGGCCACTCAGCAAGTGGCTTCCCCCTAGTTTGTGTGCTCAAGCATCACTTTGGAAACAGGCTTGGAGTCATCTGGTGAAAGAGTCTACAAAATAAACTCATCTACCAGACATGTGCATGTTACTCCCAATGCTATAGACAGGAGACACTTACATCTGCACAGAAATATTTATGGGGATATACAGAAAAGGCTCAAACACCCCCTGAGCGAGCCCCCGCGCTCCCAGGTGATCAACTGAGCGAGATCCTCTTAGCACAGCTCTAATTTCCTCCGATAAGCCTTATGCTCACTGGAACAGGCCACATAGGCTCTATCCAAAGAAATCCGTGGGTATCCAGAGCACTGAAAGAACTGAACACATCCACTGTTAATGTAATTAAGATGACATTAACACAAATTCAAAGCAAGCTACCCAACTGTGACTTTTGGGGAAAGCAGGGTCTGTCCCCAGCCAGACATATCCAACAGCACTACACAGCTCTGACCCAGCTAGAAAAAGGCTGAAGCATTTCTTTTTGTCAGTTGGAAGAGGAATACTAACAATCAGCTACAAAAATTATATAAAAGGAAAAGACAAATGAGGACGACAGTCCTAGTGCTTCCTTTGCATCTTCCAGAACCAAGTCCCCCAGCCCTATTCCACGGCAGTATCTATGAAGAAAATCAACATTGTCATTAAACACATGCAAATTAAACTAATTTTTCATTGTATTATAAATATTTGGCTAAACTGATGATTTAAAGCAATAATTCTCAAACTACCAGGAGAGGATAAAAGAGAGCAAAGACTAATGCTGTATCAGATGCACAACACAAACAAAAACCCAGAAACCAAACGAGAGCCTATGCCTGGATTTTAGACTGTGCTCATGAAGTCTGACCTCTAGCATAACACAGACTAGACTAACCTTCTTTTAATTTATATGGCGTATTCTAAGACTTTTAAAAGGGTATACATTCTCTATTAAACACTGAATGATCATTCACACGTGCAGGATCACTGATACTTTTATGCTCTATTAAACTTTACTCTCCAATGAGCATTGCACCACAGTTCACAGGTGGCCAGAAATATTAACATCTATAATATGAAATGCTTTAACCCAACCAGGCTGAAAGGTCTTGCTCCAGGGACTGGCTGCTTTCAAAGGTGATATTGATAGTCATGTTAACACTGTCACTGAACCTCACACTGAAATAATGCCCAACTCTTGAAGCCATGTGAACACTGCTAAAGCTCAAATGGTATTTTCTGTAGAACCTTCTCCATTATCACAAGCAAAAGTGAACAAAAGAAAAATGCTTAAAGCACTCATTCAATTCTTTTCATGGGGCAAAACCTGATTTTACTGTCTATTGTACCAGACTGCAACACACTAAATAACAAAATATTTGAAAAGTCAGTGCAGTTACACCACAAGTATTCAAGGTGACTCATTAACACAGGAATGTGGCCTGAACATAACAAATTCACACATCTCTCCATTTAATCCCACTGGAAATTAAGAATGCACAGACAAGTAAAAAACTTTATCAGAATTGTAACTCTTGGAGTTGTTTGTTTCCTTAGGGTTAGGCACAATCGCTCACTGAATTAGGCACCCATATGAGCTCCCACCGACTGCTGTGTTCTAAGTGACACACCATGCACTGGCCCAAATAATGAGCACTGTGTGAGGTGCAGAGCTTGCACAGGACGTGTGAGTGGTCAAACATGCCATTCCAGTGCTGTAATTCCAGCACAGGCATTCCTGCTAATGGTGTGCCTGTGCATTTGATACCCCGACTCCCTCAGTCAGAACAGATAACCATCGTGTACTGGAGTCATTCTTTAAACAACATTTCCCAAAACAGATGTAGACAGCCAGACAACCTATGGAAAAAGTGAAATACATTGGAAGAGTGTTAAAAAAAAAAAAAAAAGTTGTTACCATCCTACTAGGTTTGGATTAAAAAGTTAAGATTTCCAGTTTCATAATGAAAGCCAAACACGCTGAGAAGGAAAGACAGAAATCCTGCCTGAGAAGGATTGCTACAGAAATCAGTTTCTGAGTTCAGAAACTAATTAATTCAGGAACTATTCGAAATCCCAGTGCATTATAAACTCAGATTCACTGGCCATTTCTCTGTTCCTCTCAGAAAGAAAATGTGTCATTTCAGAAGGGTCACAACAAAGCAAAGGAAAATGTAAGGAAATCTCATACAATAAAAATGGAGTGACTAATATGGATGACTCAGTTAATTGCATGACTTTCAGCTAAGTGTATTCACAGGGATAGAAATAACACTAAATCACGAAGAATATCTGGGAAAAATTATTTTGGATCAGTGAAAAACCCTCAAGCCAGAACAAATGTCTGGGTCTTCAGAGCAGTATCTTGTGTGCAGTGCAGCCAACAACAGCAGAAACAGAGTCTGTGTCTTGTCCCACTCATCACCCAGGGCCCAACAGCCGCAGCGTAATTCAGGTTGAAAGGGAGGTCTGGAGTGTCCCCAGTCTAAAACAGGGCCAGCTCTGAGGCCAGACGTGGCTGCTCATGGCTTTATCCTGTGTGGTCTTTAAATCGTCAAAAGATGGAGTCTGGGCACTCTGGGGTTCACAGTTCCCTGTCTTCATGGAAAACAACCTCCACCTTATCCAGAAATTAATATGCAGAATGCAGCATCCTGAGGATGACTCTCTGCCTTTGTAGGGAAATTCAGAAGTTGATTTTTTTCCCTTACCATTTAACAGTATTTACACTGTTACTTACAGAACATTACCATTATCTATCTTTTGTGGATGAGCAGAAAAGCCATTCATGTGAGTTTTATGATGCCAGATCTGAAAAAATTTGGGATGGAGAACAGTTGATGTAGTAATCAAAGCTCAGGCAGCACTTATTTGGGTCTACTTGACCTCTTCACATGGCTCTATGGAGAGTACGAACCCCAGATTTGTTACCTTGGTCCATGCCTAACCATGTACCCAAGACATTACGAGGTTACCAGGAACAGCAGCTTCCAAATGGATCCCATATCCTTCTCATCACTCAAACACAGGCTTCCACACTAGCACTAAGGAGAAGGAAAGGGAAGAAACCATCCTATGATTGTATGAAATTAAGGCGTTTGTGGTTATTGCCATAATACTATACATATATTTATAATTTTATTCCATATGTATTGAACATATTTGCATATATTATCGGTATGATTAAACAGTACTTCAATTTCCTTTCAAACTCTTTTGAGATGCTAAAATATCTGATATCCAAATGAATTATGAAGCAGCACTATATTTTCCCCCCTTAGTATCTACCAAAACCTGGAAGCAATCACTATTCTTGAATGAATAATTAGAAAGCCATGACCATAAACTCACAATCCTCGTAGCTGTCACATTTCGCTGCACATACTGAAATGTAAAATAATGAAATTGTGTATGTGATCATAAATTCACTAACAAGTATAATTGCTAGTCCTAGAGAAAACTATTAGAGTGGTAACTTGATTTTCTTGTCACTCTCATTCTGCATTAAGCAAAAGAAAGAAAAAACAAAATGCAATCAATGTAGTGATTTTTGCAACAAGCATCTAATTGATTTTTCTGCCACTACTATAATTTACAAATAGTTCTATAGTAATTGTTTGGTTTAACTGGATATATCAAATGCTCCTGGAGTGATATTAATTATGTCACGTTTAAACCACAGAAAAATCATTTAAAGATAGACACTGTATTCCATAAATGAAACATCTTACAATAGAGTAACTAATATCCACAAATAACACAGCAGGAAAATACCTTATGCTGATTAATCTATTTTAAATTTTAAAGTGACTTTTGCCTCACAAAAATTTCAGGGAGCACAAGTGGGCAGTACAAATGAAGTAGTGGATAGGTCAGCACACTTTCAGGAAACACATTTTCTTTTAGGTTTCAATAGATTATTTTCCTTGCTAATGCAGGCACACGATCCTATGGCTCTCCATCCATTTTACTGCTCTTCCAAGAAAAGCCAGCTGATCATACCATCACTCATTCCTTACTGAGACTTTCACATGAGGAGCTGGGACAGCCTTTTCCCGTACCCAGCTCTATAGGAGACACCAAGTGTCCATGGCAAGTTAATGAAACCCTGGACCAGCCAGGCCCTGTGGCCAGTCCTTCCAATCAGCACCACTCCAAGTGCCAGCTGGGCTGCCTTGCTCTCCCCTGAGGGAACACTCAGTCCTCCCACCCCTAATTGCCACATTCTGAAGGAAATCATTTATGTCTTGAGCCTAAAAATGACTGATGTTTATGAACAAGGGAATTTCTCATGAGTGACTGAAACACAGATCTTCAGAGAAACTTCTATCACAACCACACGAAGGAATTATTTTTCTTGACTGACCAAGAATTATATTATTAAATCTGAATTGAACCCATGAAATTTTAGGTTTTGGTCTTCATGCAGAGAAGTAGTGGGGTCTCATTTCTCTCAATATTTATTTAGTGAGGTTATTGCCATCACTGAAAGCACGAAATGATACATTTCTGTTGGTTTTTCCTCCTTGTTCTACCACATGGTGGTCCATGACACAACATGGGCAATACATCATCTGATCAGCAGGGATGTCAGATGTTGGGGGCCACCTGTTAATTAGGAACATTTATTACCTGACAGCAATGCATCTCTCCCTACTGGAGCCCCTCTGGAAGGATCAAACCTGCTCCTGATAAATGCACTGTTGTGCATGGAAAAGACAGACAGTGTCTTTTCCATCAGAACCAGATGATTGGTTTTGCTTATTCTATTTTTCAAACACTGGACTTGCTAACTCACTGTTAGAGCCTAAGGACACCTAAGTCAGGTGCTTACACTGTGACTGTGGCAGGTATACACATTCAAAATAATGATTTAAACAGATACTTTTGCTTCAAAAATTCTTGGAACAGTAATAGTGAGGCATTTATGCTCACACACAAGTGAGAAGCTGCAAAACAGAACAGAACACTTGACACTGGCCTGTAAAACAACTGAGGAACTGCCTGCAAGTCCAACAGAGAAGGGCTGGTAATTACATGAGCAGACTTGCTATCTGAGCTGGGCTCAGCCTTAGAGTTCCAGCATTTATTATGTCAAGAACATCAACATCTTTCTAGTTTCACATTTCTCAACTTTCCAATTCAGCCAATAACATGAAAGGACATTGAATTTACCAAACAACTGAGGCAATCACAAGGAAAAATAATGACTCTAAGCCACAGGCTAACCTCAGAGATTCAGTTTCGTTTGTTTACCTTAAATGCATCTAAGATCTTTCTCATGATGCTTTGCTATAAACAAATAAGTTTTCCAATTGCATTATGTTTATAACAAAATCTTGACCCCTTATGGCCCTTACAGTAGTCCATAATAATTACGGCACGGCAATAATCATAGCACTCCATCTTAGATTCTCAAAAGGGTAAGAAAATACCATCTAAATGTGGACCACATTTGTGGAAAACACCTGATATAAAACACGTTCAGCTCTGATTCCACAAGGGTTTTTTTATAAGAACCCTGGTGTTTTGTAGGCCAGACCCACTCCTGATACCTTCTGCCATATGGCTGCACACAGAGCCAACCCAGAGCAACACTGGGCAAAATCCTTCACCAGCACCAATGCCACAGAACATGAATTCACAATGCCAGAATGATTCTCGTGCTTCAAGTGACCCTGGGTTTTTGTTCTTTTTTTTTGCTTTCTGTTCAAAACAACATTTTATTTTTCCTTTAGGAAGAAAACCCCAAACCCCACAATTTAAAAAATATGTTCCTGAAAGAAACCATTCTGGCAAACCACAGCTTTCCTGATTCAGTTTTGTTCAAGCCCAAGCACTGATGTCACACCTTTTTCAGACAGTGAGACAGAAAAAAATGGAAGGAAAGAATAAAAATTGTGAACCAGCTCCACTTCTCTGAGGGAAAACCCTTCCAACACATCTGCCAATTTACTTACACAGGAGGAGATCAAAATCTTCAGCAGGTGCAGAGAAAAACATTTTTATTTGATTATTCTGCACAAATGAGACATTTTTAGAGATTCTTAAGCATAGGATGGTAAACAGCTGTCCCTGAACCCACTCTGGGATCCAGCCTTCCGTTTCTTCAGCAACCTGGTGATAACTGAGAGCAATTGAGACAGCAAGTTCTAAACTCTACAGCAAAAGCCAAGTGTGTTCCAGTCAGAACTCACCCTAAATGCTATTGACAAGTCCTTGGAAAAACTACCTGCATTCTGGAATGAAGGATCTGAATGCTGTAACAACCTGACTCTTTCTTCTCAATGAAAACACACAATTTGCCTCCTTATAGAAAAGATGTCCAATACATAATATCTTTTTGGGGAAACAGACTTTAAACAAAATTCTTTCCTTTTGTACAGGTGTAACTTACTTTGCTCCTTATTTTGCTCCAAGAGAAATTAAATTTTCCCATTAATTTCTTGAGTGTAACACAGGAGGGAAAGAGATTTTCTCAAGGAGGATCGCTGAAATACTTATTGAACAAACAACTGTTTTCATTTACTATGCTAAATAACTCCTTCACATATGCTTTAACAAAGCCTAGTTGCATGTTAATTATACCTGCCTGGTTTGCATTACACAGTCAGCATTTCCTTCATGCACATCAGCAGAGGGGGCTGTAGTTAATTCAGAATACTTCATCCGTAAGTATTAGAGATTGCATTCAAAAACGCCTGTTGAAATTATGTGACATTCACCATTTCTCTGCTCACTGAATGTCAGAGTGTCTTCATCTCTTCTACCTGACTAACAGTTCTATCAGCAGAATCCAGACACACACAGCAGCTGCAGTGCTGAGAAGCTGCCCCACGGCCATGCTCCTGGGTCCTCTCTTCCTTTGATAGCACCAAGTTATCCCACCAGAGATCAACTTATTGTATTTAGACAGTCTTTCCCTTTCCTAGCCAAAGTTAAATGAAGTTGAAGGCAGCATCTCCAGGACAAACCATAGTCACAGCCTTAAAGGATTAGAAGAAGCCATTGTTTTCGTGTCAGACATGTTTTTATAATACAGACCATGTCTATTCTTGTTATTCCATTTTCATCATCACACCAGCTTTTCAGCAGTCAGCCGACCCTTTCCCACACCACAGTTTTAAAGGCTCATAAACATTATCTTTATTATATTAAGAGAGATTCAAAAATTGTAAAACAGATGTGAAGTCACTGCTGCCAAGAGCCTACACACAGTGTGATTCAATAGGATGTGGGTGCTGTAATGTGCTCAAGAAAAGTCATTCTAAAACTCTGAGTTCAACTTGCTGAACAATTACTTTCATCTAGGAAAACAAAAGCTTAAAATAAACTAAAGAGGTCCCATCTCCCATCCGCACAGGACTGAGTGATCCAATGACCTGACTACAGACAGTCCACAACGATGCTTCTATTGACAGGGTCTGCAGATAAAGGAGTAACGCAGAAACAAGGATGAATTTTTGTCACTGCTGCTAAAGGAGATGTGTCCATCCCATGTCTCCCAGTGAAGAGAGACAACAGAAATTCCATCACTCCCTGTGAGTAGTACCTACAGGTTGGCTTAAATTCCTGCGAGGTGCCCAAGCCATGAGCCTCACTGCAGCACATCAGCTTTTCCTGGGCCATGTGCTCCCCACATTTCCCTCCCTGGAGTCTGTCAAAGCTCTTTCCTTCGGCGCCACTGCTCCTGGAGCACTCATGGCTTATCCTCCTCACTTTTTGGAGCTAAGTCAACGTTTTTCCCACAACGAAGTCAATCCATGTGGCATCAGGATTTCTTTTTCCATTTCCGCCCGGCAGCCGGTAGCTTTGGTTTTCCAAGTTTTTATGTAAAATCCCTATGTGGTGATATCTGCAGGAGATTTTCAGCGTGTGTCTCTTGGAATTTACCACATCCATCTGTAGGTGGTCAGCTTAATTTCTGAAACAGTTGAGAACTTTATGTAAAACAAATACAGGGCAGCCTCTAGAAGCAGCCTTTCCTTGGATAAGGAAAATGTCGGTCTTGGTTATTGGGTTGAGATTTTTTGTTTGGGGTTTGGGGTTTTTTCTTTACTCCAAGACAATCATGTGCCCCTTGCTCCCAGAATCACAGAATCCATGTCAGTAGACAGAACATCTTTCAGTGGGTGTCCAGGAGGACAGATGGTCTGCTCTGTGGAGCACTCTCCAGATACTGCGACACCAAAAGCAGCTTTCATTTCTGATTTAAAACCCAAGTAAGCAGCAAAATAAAATCTCAATATAACTAACTCACTGTGCAAGCAGGGATGTGCCTGGAGCAAAATTTCTCGATTTTCCTGAAAACATGCATTTTGCAATTTGGACTGAAGCCATCTCCCTCTCTGTTGGCTCTGCCCCCTCAGGGCCATGCACCATTCAGCTGAATAACTGTAAGGTTCTCACTTGCAGGCAAATAGGAAGGAGTTTAATGAATCACAACATTTTGTTCATATTTTGCTTGGAGGAAGCATTTTCCACATTTTCTCCCTCTTACTGGAGTTCAGAGAAATTCCACCCAAGCACTGTATAACTGCTTTATTGAGACCAAAAGTTCACTGTCAAATCCTCGGGTTTCCCTACCAACCAAAAAGAAAGAGAAAAGGAGGCAGGGAAAATAACTGTTTCTAAGGAGAGAATTAACTAATGAGCTTGGGTTAGATTCCTCCAGAGACCTGTGAAGAGCAAGGCTGTGAACAGTGCTGGTGCATATGCACAATCACAGCTCACAGGCTGTGGAATGCTCCTTCACCTATAAAAAAATCCTTGTGAAATTCCTTCTCAGTGATACAGGATTCACTGGGACTCCAAATGCATTGCTGATCAAGGTCAAAGAGAAAGAGTTGTGGGAGAAAACAGCAGAGTGAGCAACACAGCTCTTGCCAATTGCTTTTATCATCTCAAGTCAAGGCTGGCAAACTGGAAGTCCAAGCCTGGTTAGTCAGGGCTGTTGCTTTGACTCCTGCATTGCTCTTTTCTCCTGGTTCAAACAAGTGTCAGAGGTTGGGGGCAGAACTGCAATTTTGTTCCTTCAAATAGTCATTTGAGATAAGCACGGCCAACGAGGAATAAAACTGCAGTCTGACTGCTCAACTGGGAACTGGATTTATGGAAGCAACTTGACAAAAGAAGAGGATCATTTCAGCAGTAAGAGGCCCCTTATTGTGACTCTAGGGAAATGAAAGAGAAGGCAGATGCAGCACAAATTCACTGAAGGACTGGACTAACTCTATTACATGGGATGGCAAGGACGTGGTATGTGTACAGCTTCATATTTAGATATGTACCTTTTCAGAAAGTTCTTTCAAACTTTTAATTAAAAGTTCAGAAATGTGGGGTTTTAAACAGAGGAAATTAGCTCGAAGGCATGCTCATTTATAATATAAAAGGGTCTTTCATTAATCCCTAATTAAATACTTCTCTACACTTAAATCAGTTAGACATCTAAATAAGAAAGAATAAAAACACAACTTATTTCCACAGAAATGTTATATGCAGTTCAAGGAAAATCAAATGAAAGAGTCCAGTTCTACTTTCCCTTCTTTTGTCCTTCTCTAACACCTTTCCTTCCAGGCAATCCCTGTTGAACAGGTTGCTCCTCATTTCCAAAAGAAGCTAAAAATAAACGAAGGAGATACTGGCTACATTAGAAACAGCTCTTCTTTACAAACTTACTAATGTACTTTCAGAAGAAGTTCTGACATTTGAAGGAAATGAAAGGGCTGCTAGAGATGCATTTGAAAAAAAAATAAAAAATAGAACCAGAGCTCTACATGGGTGGAAGAAAAGTTGCTGATGTTTACACAGAAGTCACAGGTTTTTTATTTAAAGCCATGAGAATAAAGACGCTAAAAGAAGTATAGGGGCTTCCAGGAAATGTGTGTTACTAGTAATTTTTTTCAAGCAAAGCCTTCCTTAATAAAAGCACAGTAAGGGCAAATTACATTCAGTAGCAAAGAAGATTAAAATACCAACCCCTCTTATACATTTTTCCATCTTGCTTTTACCTGAATAGATCAAACAAACAACATTAAAAGCATTATGAATTTACCCAACAAACAAAACACATGAAAAAACATGTTGCAAAGAAATACATTTTATATTTAGAGAACAGCTTAACATATTAGTGGGGTAAAGGAAAATTTTTGCAACGAATTTGACACAAGGAAAATTCACAGGTATAAACCAGTTTCATATTATAAAAAATAATGAGATGAGCAGACACCTTCAGCATGAGGCTCATCTCTCAGCTTCTTTTCCTGCTTGTGCGTTGGGTTTTTTTACCCTTAAAAACTCTGATCTTGTACTTGAGATTCATGATATGGATTTTATTAATCAGCAAAGCAATCTGTGACTGCTGCTCCCCCCATTCTCACTATCAGGGACCACAGACAGGTGTGAGCAGTCAGTGCTGTCCAGGTCGCATCACAGGACTCAAGTGTCTGCCTCCAAACCCAGTCAAAAGCAATTATGCTGTAGAGGAAAACATAATTTTAGGGTTTGTCTTCTTTTTAAGGAAATATTTTAAATTTAAATACAAAGGTTTAGCTCATCAGGAACTGAAAGTGTAAATTTCTTCTGGTTTCCATTGCAAATTACATCCTTCAGTCCCTTCATCTTTCCATGGAAGAAAAGACATATTCAGAAACACAGGTTTCCTTTGTCCCTCTTGAGGTTTGTCTGACTTCAGAAAGAGTTGCAAACAGGAGAGAAAAATAAGCCAAGGAAATTACTACTCCTCTCTTCTACTCAAGGATACAGGGCAGAGCAGGAGCACAGGCAGCACATACCTGTGAGCAACCAGGGCTGGCCATGACATCCACCCCTCCTGCCTGCTTTTGGCTGTGTTAGCAAGCCAGACTTCAATCAACCTTCTTCCAGTAGTTGTAGGATTTCTAAAGTAAATCCCATTGCTTTAAGCAAACCAAGCTCTTGGTCCTTGACCAAGCCCTGCCCTTATTCTGGTCAGTTGTGCAGCCTGTCTGTATTCCATCTAACTGTGTGTTCTCAGGATCTGCTCTGCTAGAGGTGTGAATCCCTCTGGGAGAGGGTCAGAATCAAACATGAAAACATGCAGCACTTTCACAAACAGGTGGGGGGAGCAGCAACTTGATTAAATAATGTGCCAATTAAACAATATTCTACACATTACAAGCTGCTCTGTCCAGCCACACTGGCACCCATGGGTGCCGGGCACTGGCAGGAGGTGGCTCCACAGCTCTCCAATACAGTCAGGGGAATTCTCCTCCTCCTTCACATTCATCTCCTTCCCCACCTTCGTTTTTTCCTGCATTACACGTTCATTAACTTCTTCATAGATTTCTGATGTGTTTTATTTGGTGTCTCTCCCTCAGCCTGCCTTCACATCACCCCCAGCTCACAGCCAAAGGAGTAGTCGTCCAAGCTCCCCCAAAGCCACCCGTGTCCCCAGGACTGCTGCAGAGTCCTGGTACAGAAAATACTTCAGGCAGTGGGGATGTTGGATTATGCTCCCTGACAAGCAATGGCATCACTAATCAAAGTGTGCCATACACGGGCATACAAGAAAAGTAGAACAAGCTTGGGGGCAGCACAGCAGAATCGCTGTTTAGACAGGAATTATCAGATAATTCTATTTCCTGTCTTGAGGAGAGTGTATGAATGTGTCCTGTAATTTAGCTTTAGTTAATAGGCACCCTCACTTACTTAAAGCTTTTGAAAGCTCCTTGAAACCTAACCAGAGGTTGCACCAGAGGTTCCAGCCAGACAGAGCTTTTTCTGGGTATTTTTAAAATATATCTGGCACTACTCTGCCAGCAGTAGCAACAGCAAGGCCAGAAATAGAAGCATGTAAGTAGATGCAGGAGGAAAGCAGAAATGTTGGAAAGGATGAAAACAGCAGTAATGGGAGCCTTCCATTACCTCTATGACACTAGGTAATGTCCCGTTCAGCACACCCTGCACTCAAGGATACGATTAAACAGCAGCTCTACTACTCAGCCAGGCAGGGAACCCACAAACCGTTCCCTCTGAGCAGAGTGTGGCACCGGAGGAAGAGAACACATGAAATGCTGTGCACAGAAGATGGTAGGACTGGCAAAGGACTTTGTGTGACTCGGTAGCCAACTTCCATTATTTTTTTGTGCCATCTGTGTTCCTCAGTTGCATCTGAAAATCCTGCCCAGGGAAAACATGAAATACAGAATCAAAGTTGGAATATTCTGGGAAGAAGAAGCCAAAACTCATGGTAATAAAAGGACCACTCCAGTTAAGCAGATTTTAAGGTCAAGGGAAGGAGATTCAGCTTGACTACACTTGAGAAACTTAAAACAAGTGGAACTTTTGATGACAATTATCTGGAAAGTATTTGTTGAATTTTACATGTGACTCCAGAAAGAAAAAAGTTCTCAAAAAGTGAACTGACTCAACACATATTTCACCATACTTAAAAAAAAAAAAAAAGAAAAGCTTCCTTTTTACACAGAGAAGCTGACCTCAGTCAACCCAAACCAGCTGGCTGGATTTTGACTGACAATAAGATTTGAATGACATTTTCATGCAGGTTTTGGTACCAAAATTGGTTGCCAAATTATTCTACTTCCAAAACAACACACCTACTACTTGGGTTTCAATGATGCCAAAATCAACAGAAAAGTAAAATGACAACAAATATTTTTCTTCTGTGGATGAGGATTGTGAGCTTTGGAAGCATTTCTTCTCCTATATAAACCAACCTGTTGTGTTCTTCCTTCCCTGCAAGCCATTTTTCCCAAGCTGTACATGCAAAGGAGGTGACACCATTTCTCTGTAAACACCCTCGAGCAGCGAACTCAGGTGCAAATGAATCAGTAACACATCTCACAAATCAATATGTACAAAAAGCTTAGCACTGAAGCACAGGAAAATGCAGAACTGCCAAATGACCTGGGCCATGAGGTACATGAGAACCATGTGTGCCATTTGGCGTCTCTTCCCCCTTTCTTTTGCAATTCAATTCCCTGAGTTGTATCAGTTGCATCAAAGGAAGTGCCTGAAACCTCACCCCACCTTTCAGGCAAAGAACATGGAACAATAAAACCATATTTTTTTCTACAGAAATTATTAAGTATCCAAATTGTAATCCAGTATTTTCCACTGACCATTCCAAAGCAAAGGTGCAATCTTTGTGCCACTTACAAAGATGTAGGAAATGTTAAGACCATTTGTTTGATTTCCATTCAGTGGGGACTCGAGCACCGCTGTGTGTTCAGTGCACATCAATTTGCACAGTAACATACAGTAACTAGGGAAAAAAGCAAGCAACTGAAAAGCTGCCGTGGATCTCTTTTCCCAGTCTCATGTTTTGCTGCTGAGAAAATCGCTGGGTCTGGCTTCGAGCCTGGGAATGCTCTGTCAAATTAAGGAAAGGAACGACGGAGACGCTGGAGTGGAGCAGCACCAACAGGGGACCCTCGAAGGCCTCTTGCCAGATATAACAGGAGCAAATATGAAAAGTTTAATATTCCAGGAATGAACTGGGGTCAAGCCTGCAAACAGTAAACAGCCAATACCTCGCCAGCCACAGCCCTGCCATCTCCCTGGAAAGCTGCTTCCTTTGGGAGATTTCTCAGTCAAAAAGCCACAGCAGCCTGTAAACACCACTTGCTTTAACAAAACTGCTGGATTGCAAACATCATAAGGACTGACTCCTTTTCACACTGAAAATTTCCCTTTTTTTTTGCATTTGCTTGCTTCTTTCACACAATAGCTATATTGTGCCACTTTGAGCATAGCCTTGGTATTGAAACTGTCACAACATCTCTATCTAAGGTCTATAATATTCATTGAGGTCCTGTCTACAGAAAAATAATTTTTTTTATTTAGCAGTTGACACCTGAGTAAAAAAACCCCAAAACTTTTATTCTTCAAAATATCTGAAGCTCAAAACTTGTGTTTTTCCCAGTGGCATTACTAGCTTTTATTTTTAGATTTGATCACAGTTCTAGTTTAGGAACACTTAGCTGGGATAACATTAATATTTGCTTTCAGACATTTAAAAGGTATTTTCATTACTTTGATAGTAGGAATACGAACATCCTATAAAACTATGGGACTAAAAGCTTTAATACTTTACACAGTCACTGGTCCAGAAACACAACCAATTATGCAAGAATGGCAGAGATTGATCTCTTCCCATACAACCTTTAAGCATTCCAGTTTCAGGAAGTGCCTTAATCATAATCCACATAATGCTGTAGGAGTACAAAAGTGAGATTAGAAAGGATGCATACAAGCAAGCTTTACATTTTGGTCTAAAATATGCTGAGATATCTACCATAAAAACAGTAACCATCACTTAGATTTACCACAAATGTCAAACATATGTTTAAGCCAAACTAAATCCTATCACAACCGTAAAAAAACTTGGGAGCAAACCAGCCCAATTTCATATAAAACTTAATTCACACAACTTGTGGTGCTTGCCTGGAGGAGCTCAGTCAAGGAATATCTACAGTTTATAGAAAGTTAAATGAAAGTACAGCAAATTTTCCCAATCCCAACTTTAAAGCACTTCTCCACAGAGGGCCTTGAAAAATCTGTCAGTCCAGAAAATCAAAGGGCATCACAGATTTATACATAAACATGTTACACTCACACACTCTTGATTCAGAGGTCACGTGCAGCCAGATTTTATCAGTGCTGTTAATACCTGAAATGTTTTCTCTGTGTAAAAGTGAACTATGCTGGTGATGTGTTGTTCCAGTAACAGCACAAAGCAACTGCAAAAATGGCTGACAAAATACATTAGCGCTTTTAATGAGTTATTTGTGATAAAAGTTTGAAAGTTGCAAGTCCTCAACACCAGCTGCTCATTTTTCTTCTTTTAGGAAGCAGTAGAAATACTTGGTTTCCATACCATTCCCACTGCAAACCAACTATTTTCTTTCTCAGTGCCAGATCCAACATTCCTCACAACCTTTGAGGATTAAGTCACTTTTACTCTTTATCCCATACATGAAAAATAAAACCAAAATTAGTACAGTAAGCTCAGAAATCAATATTTGAGATAAAGCTTTACGAATGGTGCACAGAGGAAATAAAGTGCAGAATAGATTCCAATAATGCATTAAAATCACATTTAAATGTTCTGGTAATTGCACATTCATGCTTAGCAAAGTGTTCTTCTTCCAATCCTGTTCTTGGAATCAGTTGTGGTCAGAAATCTCCAAAATCCTACAAACAGCGACTTGATTTTGTGTATTGTTTATCAAAGATAATAAAAGCCACCGAATAGTTCAACAGTATCAACACAGCGTTGAAAAATGATGAGTTTGACCTCTCAGAAAAAGTCTTATTATTGACTTTATAGCATCATATTCACCAAATAATTTTTCAACATTGGAAAAAATCTCATTGTTTCTTTTATACCACCTTATTCACCGAATAGTTTTTCACCCTTGGCACATGTAAGCATTCAGGATTTCAAGTTTCTTACATCCATTAGACCCTTAAGGCTTCGTCTTCCAAATGAAAGCTTTATGCATAAGTAATGATTTGATTCTTGTAAGGAGAATTTTATGAAAGCTACTTCAGTGAGATTAGAATTAATATCACCAGATGGTTTTAGCAATAGCCATCCTTTCCTACTCCAGTGCAGAGAATTGAATCTAAAGGCGCCCCGGAATCCTCACTGGCAGCAAGATTGACTGGGGGCCACAAGGATACTGTCCCCAATGCACTTAAGCCACCAGGTGGGTTTTGCTCTTTCTTCCATCTGAGACTAAGAGTGAAAGTTGATCTGTCTCCTGCTGCATTCCTGGTGAGCTGGGGGGAATTCTGTCTGAAATCAAGGGAATGAGACTGTGATAACAGGGTGACATCTGCCTGTATTGTGGGAGCTGTCACATTAGGAGCTCTACATTCATTATTCAGTATCACAGATGCTTTCTCTATTTTTGCCTGGACATAATTACAACTTCATAACTAACTACAAGACTGTTTCAACCACACACAAACCTGTGATGTTAACGAAGGATTCTGCAGTTCTAATGGCTCATTAACGTGATTATCAGTGTACAAGCTATGTCTTGCAGCTTTGCACTTATGGTTTACCATTAAAAAGCTGCAATAAGTACGTATTAAAAAAGAAAGAATAAAAACACCTCAGAGCACATCAATTTGGAGGGACCACATATTGCTATTAATACTTCAAATACTCCATCCAATGTTTTTCTGTTGTCCCATACTCCAGAATGAAAGGTGAAATACATTTCACATAAAGAGCACTTTGCCAACTGAAGGCCTCAAGAGAAGGCTGTACAGGAGATGCAGACACAGATACACTGGCATGAAAAACCAACTTGGCAGCGAAGACACCTCTGCTTCAAGTGAGATACTGTAATGAAGCCATTGAGCAACACCCACTGTCTGCTCTGGTAATGGGACCACTGGGGATCTATAGCAGAGTCTGTGCTCATCTGTGTTTGCCAGGCTGGGAGGGCTGACTTCAAAAAGCAATCACACACAGATTCCCATCACTTTTATCTGAGGAGGAGAGGCTGCTGGCCTTTCCCAGACTGAGCAACCTGCTCAGAAATGGGAAGAAAAAAAAGCCTGGGATCGACAGGGGAGCAGGTGGAAGCAAAGCTCAAACGGATCCGTGACCTTTGCCTGCTGTGGATGAGGGATAACACATGTGCTGCCAGAGCTGACTCATGTTGCACGTACTGCTCTGGCACTGGGAGAAGACAGGCTCGAAACATTCAAGATGAAACAAAGCATTCTTGTACAGGTAAGAGTTTGATGGGAGTATCTGGAGAAAGGGAGAAAGAAATACTCTTCCTCATAAATCATTCAACCTAACTCTTGGAAATTGCCGCTGCTTCGACAGGGTTTAGCAGCTCCACAGATTTGTTGCCATATGCTCAGTGAGTCATTGATCTATTTAATATGGCAAAGGACCTATTGGAAGCAGGAAAAGAAAGGAAGAGGGAAAGTAAATATTTTTTCTGTCTTTACACTCCTATTCAAACCTTTTATTTTTGCTCAAGAGACTGTGGTTTCTAATTTAATAATGACTATCTTTCACTAGGACACCTGAAGAGCAGCAAGTCTTCATCACGATAACTGCTGTCAAGGAAATTACCAAGCAATGAAAAAAAGATTCTCTTCCAAATGTGTTTGCATCTGATTGCTGGAACGACTAACACTGTACAAACGATCAGGTTCACAGAGGCCACTCTACAGCATTTATAGGATGGTCCAAAACTAACCAGCCATCATCTATAAACTTTCAGTCTTCACACCTCATAAAAAAGGAAAAAAGGTCTGTAAAACTGCCTTGTCTAGAAGTGTATAAAGAGGCTCCCAGAGTGTTGTACATCCCACACTATTACCTGGGTGGATACACAACCATGGGGTACTGCAGTGGCACAACACAAACCTTGCCCAGAGGCTGCTGGCATCACTGGCATCGCAGCCCAGCTGCCTCAGATGTTCTGCACAAGGTCCAAGGAGGTAGAAAACAATTATGCAGAAAAATTAAAGAGTACAGCACATGGAGCAACATTTAAATTCTCAAAAATTAAGAAAGGATTGCAAACCAGTTGATGAAATCATCTCGAGGCACTGCTACAGACAGCTCAGCTGTCTGTAAGGGCTGTGAATGCTGAGCAAGGACAGATTCCCCCAGTCCATCCTTCACCTCAGCACGGCCAGGGGGGGTTTCCACACCCCGGGGCTGGACAGTCAGCTTTCCACACCCTGCAGCTGGGGCTGCACAGCCAAAACACGCCACTGGCCCAAGGGTGCTGTTCCGCACACAAAAGCAGCTCCATAAATCACAACCTACCCATTAACTCAGAGGGAATATTCTGGCATTTAATACTTTAATGGGCTAAGAATGAAGCTGTTGCTTGTCATTACTGCCATTTCAGAAATCCCATTCTGAATTCATTTAGGGCAGCAGACACTTCACAGTGCATATCCTCATTTAAGACTGAAAGGCTAATTTATTTGCCAGAACTTCTGCATCAAGAAGTCTGAAAATAATAATCTTTTTCCCCCTCAGTAAAATGCTTTCAGACAACTTAAAAACTGCCTAAGTAAAAAACTGCGTCGTTCATGAAATAACTACCATGGCCTGTATGTGTTCCATAGGTGTATCCACTAAGGCATCCAGACTCACCTGGCTGTGGCAACGAAGTCTAAGAGGATATTTAGAAAAATATTTCCCTGAAGGCACAGGTGCAAATAGCCAAAACAAAGGGCTGCAACCTAAATATTTAAGAAATACAAAGCCACAGAAAAGGAGACTTCATTCACCATATTTTTTTCTGTCAATTTGACAAAGCAGAATAAATAAAAAAGTCTCTTCAGATTTAAGCATCAAGAGCGGAATCATCCAGAAAAAGAACAGCAATTTACAGGATAAATTTATAACACAAGTCACAGATATTCTAAGGATTTTGCTTTAAATAAACCGAGGGCTGGTTTTGCTAAGAATGTCCATGGATTTCTCCCTTAACTTCTGTTTACACTCAGCATTTCCTTTGCCCAATCTCACTCAATGTACTTTTACATACTGACAAATTCTAAACGGATATTTAATCCAAAAGAATGTTCATCTTTAAAATGGATGTGAGACGACAACAGCTCATCTACTCTCTTAAGGGGAAGAAGGAGAAAACAAATACTCACCACTCAGAGAAATAACACTCCTTTAGTATTAATTATTTACTATTGGCACTCTAGGAGGCTGCACACTGAACTGCAGTGAGTGTTCTTAATTACTGACTAGACAAGGAAATATTCTCATTGACAAGAATGAGGTCCAACACTCACCATTACATATTTGTGTTAGAATTTGAAAGTGGTCTGCACTGTTTGGGTTTTTTTACAGGTTTTAGACTTTTTCTAATTATTATTTCCCTTTTTCTTTTCCTTTGCCCCGCTTTTTTCCCCTCCCTATTCTGGGCTTTTCTAGTTGTCACTTGCTTTGTTTTGGGATGTCTGCTTTTACTGCCCAGAGTCTCTTGTCTCCACATTCTTACCCACCTCACGAGGGCCACTGGATGCTTTCGCAGCACCCCAGCCTCTCCTCTGACCCAGAGCTGTGCACACACCCACGAGCTGCTCACAGCTCTCCATGGAGCCTTTCCTTCACTTCAAGGACAAACTCTGCTCTTCCTTATTTACTGGGAACCCTCTACTCACCCACAACCCAACACAAGAGCTACTCTCCTTCTAATTTATTCCACTGGCATCACAGTTCTGCCTCCACTGGCAGACTTGATATTGAAAAAGGAAGCAGCTCCAGTCCTACACTTCATGCAGGCCAAGAATAATTGAGTTCTTGTCTCCATTTGATACCTCCTTGCTCACGTGGGCTTGAAACGAGAACATTTATAATTTAGGAAACCTGAAATCTGGGGATGCTTCACAAAGCTCAGTGTTCTACTGTGCAAGGCTGGTGAATGATCCAGAAACACAAAGAAACCTCAAAGGCATAAGAGCCCCAGAATATCTTTATTCCTTGTTTCTGGAAAAAGCATAACTTGTTGGGCTACTTTTTTTGGTTCATCATCTTTTTCTGCACCACGGACACCCGCTAAGAGACAATAAGCTCACTGGGTTGATGAGAGGCCCTAAGTTAAAATGCTGACACTGATTTATGAAGCAGCAAGCCCAGCAAAGACTCAGACTGTCCCCTTGTGAATTTTTTCTTAAGCCATGGAAAAATAAAATTATGAGGAATATATGTTAGTAGGAAACTGTGGTCTGATGGTTCAATTATTGCTTTTACTACAGCATGTTACCAGAGCACATCATCATATTTTAAAATTTCAGCAGAAGAATCAAAGTCACGTGACAAGGTTTATTTATACATTCTAATTATGCAATTAATAATCTTGATGGAACTGTTTTAGCAATCACAGAAGATATTTGCCATATGCACAGCAGGGGACCACACAGGGAAATCTGTAATTCTGTAGGAAGCAGCAAACACCTTTCCCTTCTATAATGAGACGTGCGTTAAGGCCATCTCATGTGGCATGTGCAGGACACGGTTCCTGTAAAAACAACACGGCAGCTTCACGTCCCATTACAGCCAGTCACCCACCTGAGCTCCGAGGGAAATGCTCCTTGACATCTCCCGTTGTCTGGGCTTTAGTTACTGGTCAAAGCAAACATGAACATACAAGAAGTCACCATCTTCTATTTTTAAAAGCTGCTTGGAGCTGCTTTGAACATCAGATGGAAGAACACACCGAGCTCAGCAAGCGAAAAGGAAAATTGTTACTACTCTGCTCATGAAATTCAGCTGCTGACGTCAGGTATTTGATAGGCAAACAACCACTTTGGGCACAGTCGAAAATAGATGTTGACACAGCAATGAAATATTACCTGTGTAATACACAAACATAACCTCCAGCATAGGAGATACAAAGCTCAAAGTAATCTGACCTCAACAAAGGTCAGCAGGTCTCACACGAGAGGGAGAAGAGCTGTAACTGGAAGCCAAGGTAGCAACAGGTAACTTTTAAATTCATATCTGGAACACATCCTTTCAGCAAAGAAATTAATTCAAATTGACATCAGCCACACAAGAGAAAGGTAAAAAGAGCTGAAAACTCCTTTCTGCAGGTTATTTTTAAACTCAAAGCATCTGCAAGATGCACTGAACCAAGCAGTAGCACCCAATTAAAATGTGCCTTAAATTATTTTCTCTCGGTTTCGAGGTCAGCAGCAGAACAGCACAAAGGTGATCCTGACAGCTCTGTTTTCCAGGAGCTTTGCAACTCACAGATAACATGGTGGAGTCACTTGTGGGCATGTGATCCTCAAACCTGCATGTGCTACACTGATAGAGCCCATGTAAGTATTATTTTATGTACACTACTAGATTGCACAGGGATTTTAAGATAATTCTGTTTAGTGAAATAGAAAAGATATGCTCTTGAAATTATCTAAATAGGTAATTATACACTCACTAATTGATTCTAAATGTTAAGCATCCTAAATTAATAGGTCCTGAAATTTCAAACCACTCAAACAATTTCTTTGACCAAAGGACACTCCAGGTAGTAATTTTGCAGCATCTTAATTTAATGTAGAGTCAAAATCAGTAAGCACCAGAGGAGAATGGAGGCAAGAAGCAGTTAATCGCTAATTTAAGACGAGTGAAACTCTCACAAGCAACCACACCAAAATCAAAAAAACATGTTCATATGTACACTGGCACTAGAAATTACCCTTATATAGATCAGTTATATTTTGTGATGGGAAGTAATTTTAGATGCCATACAGTTTTATATATCTAATTTTTAAAAAAAATACATGTTTCAAGTAGCATAAGGACAGATTAAAGACATATAAAAATCTGAGAGAAATATCAGTTTTCCAAAAATACATACAAACTAATGAGATAAGCTAGGGCTAATTCTGAGGAACAACTTGCTAAAGGTTTAAAAAATACTATTACGTATATTTATTTTCACGGATTTCAAAAGCAAGAAAACTTCCATAGAGAGTTAAGGACAAAACGATGACAAAGATGCAGCACACGTGCCCCTGAGGCCATAGGAGAAACATGTAAATATGTAATTACACTGAGCTCAGTAAGTTCCCACTCGGCAGCTTCTCCTTAAACAGGTGGGAGCCAGAGGAACTGCCAGAAATGAAAGAGGCAGGGGAAGAGACTTCACTACACTGATAAAATTCACAGAAAAATCACCTGGATTAGGTGTCATTCAAAGAGTAGTTCTGACACAGAGCAACAAATATCTTGGCCTTTTTTTGTGCTAGCTCAAGATAAGTTTCACATATTACTCCACCCAGATGCTTTTAGCTCTTTAAAACTACTAACATAACACTTCTGCATTTACAACAGCAGAGCACAACTGGCTTCAGCAGGAAAGAAAGAGAAGGTGACAAAGGCAGTGAAAATATTCAGAAGCAGTTTAGAGGAAAAAAATCGACTTCTGAAATCGTGGTATCTAATTTGGATTAATATGAATAAGGATTAACAGACATTTATTGCCTATACAGTGAAAACCTGCTAGCACGTCTTCTATCAAATTCAGTCTTACCTCAAACCAAAAAAACTTCTTTGAAGTAGCCAACAAGTCTATTATTCAGGATGACCTTGTTGTTTCAGTGTGTTTTAATTTCTGAAGAGCTTTTTGCAAAGTCCTTCACCAAAGACACTTACAAAGTCACAGGATGAAAGGAAAGTGTCTCTGTGTACATTAATAACATTAAAAAGCAAGGCACAGAATAAATAAATGGGAATAAATGGGCAGTTTCACAGTGATGTCACAGGATGGTTCCAGAGGCACCAGTGCTGGCCAAGGTGTCCATGAAATGATGATTCAGATTTTTTCAATGTTGTAAAAACAAGTGTAATTGCCCAGGGCAGCAGGAAGCCTCGTGGTACAAAATGGCCATGGATAAAGTGGAAGGTGTGTTTATCTCTTTATCAAAGTTGAGAAATGCCTCCAAAACCAAGATAAGAAGACAAAGTAACGACAATGCTCTCAGGCACATGATGTGATTCTTGGATGTCCCGTGCAGGGGAAGGATTGGGACTCGATCCTGATGGGTCCCTTCCAACTAAGCATATTCTATGATTCCATGAAGAAAGCTTAGAAACATGGAACAAGGACAGAGATAGCTGTGGACTTTCAGCTTGGAGAAGAGTTGTATGAAACATTAAGCAGAAAACAAGAGCTATTTTTCTTCTCATATGTGGAGAATTCAAGAACATCAATCACCAATGCATCTGAAACCGAAGAGCAGAAAGAGGTGCTTGATGTAGCACATGGCAGCATAAAACATCTTTCTAGAAGACCTCGTGTACATAAAAAAGTTAAACCACACATACTCAAAACTGGGGATGGAAATATTTGTGGGGAGAAAAAAAATAGACCAATAAAAATTAAAAACCAAACCAAACCAATGAAACTTGCAGCTACTATTAGTGGAATTATCTTCAGTATCATGGCTGTGGATGCCAGCAAAGCTGCAGCCAGGGAAGCACAGAGCTCATGTGGCCCATCCTGACACACTAAACACAGGGCACTCAGCTCGCTGGACCACAGCAGCTCTGGTCTGACCAGTTGGACAATGCTCACAGCTCTGTTTGCTCAATAAAGCCTTAGCCACACAAATCACCCCTGATAGCAGCGTTTTAACAGGATCAAATCAGCAAAACAAAATAAACTTCAAATCACTTGCTGATTAGTGCATACTTCAAAAGATAAGTAATGTTAATACTTCAAAGTCAGCACTTGGAAAAGATTTTGTAAGTTTAGGCAAGTGTGTTTTGAACACTTTATCCTTTGAAACAGCTGATCTTGGGATGTCATAATAGTTTTATTAACAAACCAAAATCCATGAAAATTTAACAAATCTAACATCTTTTCTGCCTATAATTTGTATGTAACACAAAGTAAGGACAAATGTCTGAGATTTTTCTTACTTGTGCATCACCTTCACAATGAATTTCCAAGCAGAAGAAACACACAGCATGCGGAACCTCACATGCAAATTTTTTTTTCCACAGTGCGATGCGTTATCCTAAATATTCTAGAACCGAATAAAACATACATTCAAGGTTAAGCTGTGAACCAGAGGGGACTCACTTCCAGCTGAAAGTCTCATGGGCCAGATGTTGTTACACCTGGGAAGCTGCACATAAATCTTAATATGTGGAAGAAAATGAAAATAATTTTTTTCCTACGAGTTTTTATTATGGCACTATTCTGATCACTTGGAACTGAGGTGCAAAGCTATCCATCATCACTGTAGTTTAAAGCCTGCAAATTATACACCAAGATTCCAAGAAACTAAAGATAAAATGAGAGACAAGGATGATATTCAGATAGCAAAGGACTGATGTAACACAAGTGAACAAGACAGACCAAAAGCACACAAAGACATTTGATGAGCTTGTAAGAGAAGAACCCACACTGGTCAGTGTGACAGGAAAAGGGATTGGCATACATTTTCATCAGGAAATACAAGAAAGAATTTAAAAGGCAGATGTGGAGGAGCAGAAAGGAATGGCTCAGCAGGTGTTTACTGGGAATTCAGTTCCCAGTATAAAGGTATTGTGGGAGGGAGGGACTTGTTTAAAAACTCCAAAACTGAGGGCAACAAAGTCTTGTTTGACAAGCTAAGTGGATGATGGATTGCACCCTCACTTTTGAGGATGTTCTGCAACTGAAGACAAACAGCTTCTGCATCACACACGTCCAGGGATTCCACCTCCCTGTCACAGCAAACAAATTGTCACACCCGTGAAGCACCAGATTGACAATGACCTTTGCAGCAGCATCTTGAATTGACACCGGAAAGCCAAACTGTGTTCTTCAACCCAAAAAAACGAATGATGCAAAAACTAACATGCAAATCTCGGTCCAAATCAGTATTTATGAACATGAACTTAAATAAAAGGCTGAATTTAGAAATAATACACACAGAATCAGACTTAAGGATATCACAGACACAGCATCCAAGTCTTGTTTGCTCTTTTCTTTTGGCTTAGTAACACAGAGTCCATAAATCCTGAACACGTACTACACTGCAGGCTCTTTATAGAAGTAGGTCAGTAGCCTCCAAAACAATTTTTAAAATATTTTCAGATATTTGTCTTTTTAATCTGTAGCTGAAGGATATTCTCACATACAGAATCAAAGCTGAACACAGCTCATTATACCTCCCTACAGCTTGCAGGACTCGAGGATAGAGGTCTCTTTGGTTTCATAATTAAAACCGAAAGATGAAGCCTTTCTTTCTGGAGTCTCAACTCCCAGCTCCAATTTCAAACCATTTACCTTGATGTTTATTAAAATCTCAACATGTCCAAAGTATAGAATTACTCAACACTCAGCAGCTGCTTGACCTCTCTCATTTAATCTCCTCCCCAGGTGAATACCCAAATTGAATTAAATGTTTACTAAATACATGACTCAGGGTGGAAATCTATGCCAGGCCTGAGCCTTACGCTACGAGGGATGTTGTTGGTGACCAGCAAAGAAGGAATTTGGTTTTCTTTACACCAACAGGCAGTTTTGTGGTAAGAAATACAAAACTGTGCCAAATTTATGGCTGAACAAGCATAAGGAAAAATACTTCTAAGAAGCTTAACAGATTCTCTTGGAATGCATAGAACTACCATACTTCCAGGCTTTGTTATTTTGAGTTTATATTAGTACTCTTCAGTACAGAAACACCTATAACTTCAACAGCAAACCTTCTGGAATGTACCAGCATCTTTACTGAGCCTCCTCTTATTACAGTGGCTCTGTACAGGTCCAAGTCTTTTTATACAGTTACTCATCCAATTAAATCTCAAGACCTCTGCTACAGCTTTTCTGCTCTTCTTTTAACCTTTAAAATGAAGAAATACCAGCTCTGTGAGCTTGTGATTATTGAGTTCACCAGCCTATTTGCTTCATTTAATCTACATCTACACCTTTAAATAGAAAACTTCAGAGATGATCTCAGCCATGCTTCCTTCCCACATGCAGAACCAACTCATGGAGATGAAAGTAACCCAGAGAGTTGCTTTCACTGACAATGTTCCCATAACATGCTCATTATACAGCAAAATCTAAGGCAGTAGAGCTTCCTTTTGGTTTAATCCACTCTGCTATTTGCAGGTTCACCTGCTAATTGCTGCATTCAGGAAGGGTTGGGCCGTACCCTGAGCCACTTTTTGCTGTGTCCCATCATGTGTCAGGGAACATAAAATCTCCTACAAAGCCCTGTGCCTCTGGCAAATCTCATCTCATTAGGTCAGACACTGCTTTATCCAGGCACATTTGTATCAGACCCGAAAACGTACCAAGAGATCACATAATTGTTCCCTGTTTCTTTGCTCCTTACATTATTAATGGAAATATGTTACTTCACTCTCATTTTTTTTTCCCAGACCAGTACTTACAATCATAGATGTGCAAACACTCAACGTTATCCCACCATACCCTTATTCATTCCTCAATTGTCAGTAAAAAGGAACCAGTAGCTGCATCCAAAATAGGCAAAAAGTCATCTGATATTACAGAAGAAGATCAAAACCCAGACTCCATGCACCTCCTCTAACAGCTCCCAGCGAGCTCCACGCTGCCATGAATCAGATCCTTTATTCTCTGTAGAGGCCAACAGCTATCTTCACATGGAAACTGTGGTACCACTCAATTTCATACCCTCAGACCAAATTAAATAATTGCTCTGTCCTTTGGGTTTGAGTATTTCACACTCAGGAGTACAAAAACCATACTCGTAGCTGTTAGCAAAGTTAACATGCACAATTCCTTTCCCCAAATCCAATTACAAGCTGGTTATACATAAAACTACCTTTGAACAAAATGTTAACAATAGTCATGGCAAAAAGAAGAGAAGATAATAAACCAAGTGCTGGCACTCTAACTAAGTTTAGCTGAAAATGGATCACAAATCATAGATTTCATAGAAAAGCACTTTCCAGTCAAATACTAACGATCCATTTGGTAAACAGCACCCCAAAATTCTACAATAATATTCACTCCTCCATCCAGAGACCTGCTGGGCTCTTCTGTGTTCCTTCTGCAGCACATTATCTATTGATTCAATTTAAATGAGCACAGCAATGCCATTTACCTGACATTTAACTTTCAAAGGAAGTTACATGCCACATGAATTTTGAAATAAGATCAGTAATACAATAAATCAAGGTAACAAGAAGTCCAAAATATTGGCAAGATAAAAAAATCTTGAAATTATTACACAGAAGTGCAGATGCAAAAATGCTTATACCAGATAAACTAAATCCACTGACAATTCTAATAAACAAAGCAGACTCAATTCCCAGAAGCAAGAGTCATTTGGGAGTATCCAGTACACCAGAGCAGCTTTATCATCCAGACCTTAGAACACACCTAGCTCTGTTATCAAAACTATCCAAACTGAATAAAAGCATTTCTCTACCTCAAAAGAGGGGCGAGTGAGAGACCATTTATCTGCCATTTTCCCAGTTGTTCTATTTATTGAACTTCTCTTTCTCTTACTATTAAACTGCTGGGTGCGTGAGCAAGCACAGGCACTGAGGAAAATCCAACTGCCTTCCAGAATTTCTTAAACTATTCTGGTACAGGATGGTGCTCTGTGAGTCCTGGCAAGGCTTCTGTTCCTGCAAACTCAGTTTATTCTGTGACCTTGCAAAGTGCAGAAACCCTCACCCCTTCAGCCTCCCTGCATCTGGAAAACAAAATATTTCAGTCTGAGGCACAAAGCTGGTTCTGAACTTGAAAGAAACCAGGACTATTATATGTAAAGTTGAACAAACACATCTGCATTACTTAAATTACAGCTTCAGTCTTTGAACCACATTGATAGGTTTGTCAAAATGGTGCAAGAAATAATAAACCACAGTGAATTTCAGCTGCTTCCATTCAGAGGAAGCAGTAATTTAATGCACGGGGAATAAGCAGACTCATAAACTGAGACACTAAATCCCTGTGTATCAACCAGCAATTTATCTCAGCATAAATCACTGCAACAGAAACTCTGTGTTTAATATATTATAATGACACTCAAAGGAAAGCAACAACCCATAGAAAGAGATTTCAATAGTGTAAACTGTGCTGATGGAGAGGTCAGTGCTCCACAGCAGTGATCACTAAGGAAATGCAAACACAGTCGTGCTCCTCCCAGTCTGGATCCAAGGAACATCTTCTGCAAAACCATTTCCCTGTCCACAGTCAGCAATCGCACAGGGCTGACCTTAAACCTCGGCCAGATGCTGGAAGAGCCAAACCTGGCGTTAGTGGTGATGGACACAGAGCACACCTTAAGGATCAAAAAGAAATACGAGGACACACCAGGCAGGAGGGGCAGCTGCAGCCACACACAGCAATGCCAGTACCTGAACTTCAGGCTCCTCTCTCTGCAGGGACAAAATGTACCAGGGCAGCAAAAAGCCAGGCTCCCAAGGGTGCCAAGCAGCCCCCATGTTGTGCATCAAACCTATCCCAGACATTATTTTATCAGAGCAGAAAAGAGCAGGGATCACTGGGGTGTAATGAGTGAGCCCCAGAATTCACATCCACCCCATCATGCCACAAAGACCAAAAAGCTGGACAGGAGACATCTCTTAATCTGGTTCCTGTACATGGTTTCAAGCAAAACCAGTTGAACACTCATCTGCATTCCACAGCAAAAATAAAATGACCATCAGGTATCTCTCTCCTCTTCTGCAGCCATGGCAAATGTTTAGAACACACCACACCTCACAAGGCAACATTATCTAAGTTGTCTGCAAAAGACATTAGGTACCAAAGCTGTAATACTTCTCCGTTTGAAGCAGTGACTAACTGAGCATATGCTAGATTATCCCACAATGCTTAAAACAGAGCAACAGACAGGGAGGCTTTAAACTTGCTAAATCCTCTGCTTTTTTCATCATAAATTATGCTCCAGGACATGGGCTGTTATAAATTGCCATTACCAACAGTCACTTTTCAAGTTATAACTTTTAAATCTAGTGGAGAATGGGCAAGAAGAAATCTCACATACTTTAAACTAAAGCATACATCCGAGATAAGCCCACAAACCATTGCAGACTTGTACAAGTCTTCTGTTTTCTGAAGTATGTTTAAGGATAAAAAGGCTGAAATTGAAGTGGGAGCCAAAGGAAAACCAAGCAACACCACCTCAAGTTTTCTTTCCAAGACAAGCAGCAGACACAGCAGTAAAAGGCACCCTGTGAGCTGAGAGATAAACATAGTCAAGCCCAGGTCTACAAGAGGAATTCTGTCTGAGGTTGAGCAGGACTGAGAAGGCCCAGGGTTGCCCCAATGACACTCATATTTGTCTGACACAGGAAGACGTGGCTTCATCAAAGTCACATAGAAGCATGTCACTGCCAAGAAGCAGAACCCAACTCCACGGGCCATACTGGGCTCCGGCTGCAAACACATCATCTGTTACTCGTGACTGCACTGCATAATACTGTGGATACATTTCCCAAGCTGAATGAGTAGCAGGAAAGCTTTAAAAAGAAAACAGAGCTTTTAAGACTTGGGCTACTAGGGATATTTAACAGCACTTCCATCTGGCCTTCCTTCACTTTTCATCTCAGCTTCACTTCCCCCTCAAAGTGCACGTGCAAGCCTTGCCACTGCTCCTCTCTTCAGGCACACGAAACAGCCTAATCCACTATCAGCTGCGGTTCACATCAGAAGCCGCTGCTCCATAAGGAACGCCAGAACTGAACCTCAAAATACACATGGAATTAATATGAGGGGAATTAATCATTAAGGGATGAAGAACAGTATTTGTCATGGTGAACAGGTGACATAATACAGACACAACATGTACCGTGAGCACTCAAGGAACTGCTACGTGGACATCCTTTTTACTGCTGCTAATCCTACAGACTAGAACTCCAGGGAAAACCCCTGGTCTTTATATGTGGTTGGAAAGTACCTATGGCATAGAAAATAATATTTTTATGTAAAAAACCCACATGGAAATACTGTTCATCTGAACAGAAAATAGTCTGGTCCAAAAGGACATCTTAATAAGCATCTTTTGTCTTAGGCTGGCCACACAGATGGATCAGGAAGAGACAAAAGTAGGGCAAAGGAAGTTAGAACAAAGTCAAAGTTAGAACAAAGTCAAAGATTAGAAGATGGTATGAAGAACTATTATATACAAAGTAGTACAAAGATCTGAGAGCCACAAAGCCAACAACAAAATTTTGACTTAACAGAGAGTGGCATGGCACCAAAGTGAAAGTAATCATGAAATAATTACAAAGTAAATTACTTTAACAAATTGCCAAGTAAATATGCAAAGCTATCAATGCTTGAAATCTGCACACTCACTGTAAATAAGATGTTGGAAATTACTAGCTTTTAATTAAATTTATTCAGTATATTTAATAAAAATTCTATTCCAACAAAATCCCCACCTCTGCAAACACGGCTGTTGGCTGGAATTCTGTAGCCGTGTTTAGCAGTATATATGATAACAAATTCAGTACCCTCGCCAAACCTAAGTCAAGTTGCTTTAAAGCAAATAGCACCATATTCAACTTCATTAAACCCAGGAAGAGTTAAAAATCGCATGCCTCAGTGTTAGACCACCCAGTGTTATCCAATGCCCTATTTTTGGGAAATGCTTGTAAAAAATCCCATCAGTGTTAACACAGAGAAGGCAGTAAATAAGTCCTTATGAACTTATTTCGATGGCAACAGATCAGAACTCATTCTCCCACGTTTGTATCAAGGCAACGACACTCCAGGAGTCCATGAGGGATCCACTCAGGGCAATACACTCCCCACTTTTGAGTTGTGTTTCTACACAGATTGAGCTTTTGCTTCTGCTCCCCCCCAAAACAGGGTAAAGTCACTCTGAAAGAGGATCTACTGAAGTTCCCTGTAACGGGATGTATTGTATTAAGGATTTTTCCATATGTGTATTCTCCAAAGCTGAGCACAGGGAGATCGGAAATTAAGATGTGAATTCAGGTGCACAGGTTCTCTGGTCCCAGAAGCCACAGTCCAATCTCCTGTTCTGCACATCTCCAGCTGGGAGCATCCTGTGATGGTCCTGGGGACTGTTCCACAGGCACAATGCCAGGACAATGACACAGCAGGTGAGGATGGGGCAGGACACAGGCACTGGGTGCACAGTCTGAGCAGGTAAAGCAGAGGCATAACTTGTTCTCAAACATATTTCAATTTCCTCAGCACGGGAGTTTTGAGCTTGTACAATGCAGCAGGAGGTCAATGGTACTCGTGCTCCACATCTGGACACATCATTATTCCTATGGCAGATCACAAATCCATTTTCCAATCAACATGTCAAGAACATGGCTGCACTTTATGGTCAAATACTAGATACGAAAGCAGATAGTCCAAACCCCAGTGAAAACAGGATGGCTAAAGTACAAACCCCAAATATTTAGGTTGTTGCATAAGTTCAAACACAGACAGTATATTAAACAGGGAATTCAGAGGCAGTTGTGGAGTCCTAGAGGCATATCTAGGCACATCAAAGCTGAATTGCTTGCTATTTACTCATTTCAACTCCTGTGCTATGTAATGTTGGCTTCATACTGCATCTTGGAGCTGTTTGCGTTTTAACAGTTCAAATGAGATAGGGTTGATTCATCCAGAGTAGGAAGAGAGCCCACAGTCAGACTGCACACTCCAAGACCTGCTGGGCACAGCCAGCCATTCCATGGCAAGCCCCAGTGTTTCATGGCTAAAATCTTCAGCTTCAGGATTTGTGAATACACATGAAATTGTTGGCTTTTCATTTTCAGAAAGATTCTAGGAATGCTTGGATTTTTTAACAAGGAAAAGCTGAAAATTGAAATGTATCATGAAAAACTAAAAGGAATGAGAAATAAAGGAAAATCACATTTTATTTTCAGTGCTTGACAAGCCAATTTTATGTCAGTTTGATGAAATGGTAATTTTTCATTTTAAAATGAGTGCTCGTACATGAAGTGTTAGGAGATTCTGCAGCTGTTTTTCCTATTATTCTCCTTAAGATTCAGAATTCAGTTCCCTGCTAAGTTGGCCTCCACAGTGCTCTGGAATCCAACAGTATGTCGGTCAGGAGTTCTGTCTTCCATGCATTGGGGCCATGGGCATTCCAGAGGCATCCATGTGGCTCAGCAGGGACACGGGGAACACTGAGCCCCACAGGCTGCTTTGGGAGCCCTCTCAGGGGCTGCTATGGGTCTGAGAGGGGGAAATCTTGCAACAACTGGCTAGAAAAGGAGAACTTTCTAGATGGACGTAACACACAAACAACTCATCAAGACATGAAGGGTTTAATTTAAAGATGTACCCAATGGTAGCCTGGTCTTAGCAGTAACTCAGAGAGGGATTTCTGCCTGTTTTGCATGTACCAAATCACAATTTTATTCTAAACATTTGGAGCTCCATGGTAAGGCTGCTTTCCAGGCATGCTGAAAGAGGTAGTGCAGAAAACAGTTGCTGAACAAGCAGCTCCCACTGCAGGAAGACCGTGTGAGAATTGCTCCTGTAATGATTTTGGTTTTAAGTTGTGAAGTCCTTGGAAGCTGCTGGGTGCTGAGGAGTCAGACCTGCCTGACCCTTGCCCCCCCCTAGACCCTCCTTTGCTTTTATGTTTGGTCACACCTAAGTGCAGAGAATTTCTCTCCCCCCACACAGCCATCCCCATCCCCTCTGGGTGCCGTGTACACAGGTGCAAATCCCAGCTCCTTCCTGAGCAGGCTGCAGCACAGGGATGTGCAGGATGGGAATGTCAACACTCCCTGCTTTCTCACAAGCGTTCAGAGCCCAGTGGCACAATTCTGACTAAAATTACCTTGTAAATTGAATACTTTTTCAATATAGGTTCTAATATCAGTATTACTATGAAAGCAGAAAGTAAAAAAGCAAAGATTCAGCATTTGTTTAACATTAAATGGTTATCCACAAAAGAAGAAAAATTTCCATTATTTTCAGTAGGAAACTTGATTAAAGGAATTAAATCCTTAGAAGAGATCATTTCTAATGATTTCCAATAATTATGTTTTCAAGTCCAAAAGTTAATAGGCAAGAGACTTTAAAAACTGTAATTTATGATCTTTAATGAAAGTTACTAAATGAAAAAATTACCCTCTCATAAAAACAAATACTAATACAGGTGCTGAAAAATATTCATACTTCTAATGTTAAAAATACATTTTTGAAAGCTGTGTGGCACAGACAAGCCGAAGAACCCTCTGCAAAACTGGAGAACAGACTGCAGACATTCCCAGGTCCAAACGTTGGATTTGGGGGTTTACTGCTTTCTTAAAACCAATCATTTTAATCTCTATTTATAAATTCAATAGGCAGCCATGGGAAAAAAAAATCCTTGCATAAATGCCAACAGTCACTCCTGACCCAGACAGGTTAGCACGCTCAAACATAGGGATGTACTTCAGAGGGAGGGAAGATCTCTCTTCACCATTGCCAAAGACTTTCCAATACAGAGATGGAGGAGAAGAAATTAAATGCAGACATTTCTTACTATGCATTTAAGGCCTCCTGGTCTTTCCAAGTTAAGTGGAGTTTAATATTTTCTCTGGACTGCCAAGTAACTTGTGTGAGAAAACCACATGCACTTCGACATAACAAGCTGCCTCTGCTCGAGCTCTCTGCTCCAAGAAAGAATTACACACCTCACCCACGGGCAGGGTGGTCTGTCACAGTAATGCTGAAGCCTTTTTGGCAGGGCAGAGAGCATGGACGAGTGCCTGGCACACAGATAAAAATAAAGGGAAAAAAAAAGAATTCTGCAGCACTTCCAGCACTTCATAGCCCAAAGCTAAGAACATTAAAAAGCTCCTCCTCCCAAAAAATCCCTCACATCTTTTCTGCCTGCAAATCCCCCTCTCACCCTATTGAGTATCTCAGACACGAAACATCTTTTACTAAGCTACATAAACCTGAACGAATGCTGAACTCAAGATACTATTTGTGACTGTAAAGAGAATATATATAAAGCTTTTTAAAAAACCCAGCTGTGGAACATATCACAAAGTGCTGCACGGTGAGATCCTGGCTGAGCTGCCTCACCATGCGAGAGAGCCTCCACTGGGAGGCTGCCAGCTCACTTTGGTTTTCCCTAAAGGCTTTTTGGTGCTGTAGGGTCTTTTGGGTGCTCTCCCTGATGTATTGGTGCAACTCCAGAGATAAAAGGCATCAGGCCGGGGCTCTCCCACACACCTGGGGCTCCTTTGCCTGCTCAACAGACTAAATTCAAGTCCAGAAATCAACTTCTTCCTCTAAAATAAAGAGATACTAGATAATACTCTACTTTTCTTTAAAAATAAAATCTTGTTTAATTAAAGATAAAATTATCACGAAGTCTACTAATCCTAAGTGATAACATGGTTGAGGACACCAAGGGCTTGGACCCAGCTGAGGCCTACAACACCAGGCTGCTTCAGAAAAGAAATTGCTGTTTACAGACTCTCCCTAATAAGCTGGGTAATTTGGATTTAAGTTTGTTTCAGCCAAAGTGTGGTTGTTTGTATGTCTTTATTTCTCCGCCACAGAAACTGGGTGGACTGATCCAGTCCTCCACAGCAAACCATTACAGCTCCTGTTCATCCCCCATACGGCACGAGAGCAAGAGCGCTGCTGAAAAAAAGCCTGGTGAGACTTTCTATAAAACACTGTTTGCAGTTCCTGTCCCCACACTGCTCAGGAAGGACAGACATGGACAATGAGAGAAATCTGGGAAAGAGTATTGCATAAGAGAGGACTAAAATACCGTGGCCTGGTTGAGTAACTAGAGTTACAAGAACTCAACCGTCATTTCACACTCAATGGCCAAACAACAGAAGGTTTGTGTTAGGATCAGAACATCCATCCTAAATTCTGTGGAACGATCAAAGGAAAATAACAAGGAAAAAGAGGAGGTGAGATCATTTTAAAGGCCAAGGAAGGAGGGAGCACTCCCTATTGCTACTGCTTTGTGAGCTGCAGCTACACCAGATCTGCCAAAGACTCCTGGTACCCAAACTCTTTCTTTGAAACCCCTCATTTCCAGTCTCTTGTCTGGGATTTAGAGGGATCCACAGAACTACCTGTATGATGAAACTATTCCTCACAGAAAACTAGATCTTTTTACCCTGTTACAGGCAGCCAAATCAGAAACTCTGAGCATCTTCCACTCAATTTACATCTCTTCACTCAGACTCAACACTTAGCTCTTGCATTTTTCAGTCAAAAGTACATAAAATTACAGATTCTAATGCATCATTCACAAATGCTATTTGGGGGAAGCAGAAGCAGGCAACGGCTTTATGGGACTAGGAGCTCTTTACGCCTTTTGGCTCAAAGAGCAAAGTACCCCAAAGAAAGCCTGTGCAGCAAGAGAGAACCAGCTGGGCCTCAACTTGATGTGGCAGAAGAGCTCTTTGTTTCACCAGCTGTCCAATGCACACATGATTCCCTTGGAGTGCACTAGAAATTTCCAGATAAAAATTGTGTCTGTACGCACTTCTTAATACAGATACCAATACGTATTTTTATCCATCACATGCTGCAGAGGGGAAAGAAACAGGAAGCACAAACAATTACGCTTTAAGGCTCATCCCTTCTGTCATGGGTACCTTTCTACTCAGTTATCTTTGTTCCTCCCCTTACAAAGGATAAAAATACAGCCTGTTCTACCCTTCTTCACTGGAACTTCCCAAACTTGCTAAAATGTCCTCCAATATTTTGACAGTTAATTTTTTTCAGCTTTCTTGGCCTTTATTGTTAAAACGACAAAGTTGTGCTTTCCATTCCAACACCATTATTCAATTCTTATATAAATTCTCATTTTTACAGAGATATATATGCAATTAAGATAGCTTCATACGTATTATTATTATTATATCCATATATCCTTACACATTTATAACAGGACTGGGAGAAAGGAAATTATAACCTCTATCATGCTGTCTTATAAGAGTTATAAGCATCTCATGGAAATCTCCACAATTTGCAAAATCCTAATGAGCACTGAAATTCCCCCAAATGCTGCAGGAAAGAAGCAATCCAAGCCATTATTCCTCACTACTTCAACAGAAAAAGCAATTTCACAGCAAGGCTTGCTTCCTTCATAAATATTTTATACTCATTCTGTTCATACCCCAATACCAAGAAGGGGTGAGAAGAGAAATCTCTATAAGCTTTGTTGCAATTGTATCAGTATTTCTAACAGGAGTGCTTGTGTGCCTCTCAAATATTCTCCCCTGTGCAAAGACCATGCTGCTTGTTCAGTTAAATTCTTAGATATTCTACATTTAACGGTTTTTGGCATGCAGCCTCCAGAATGGCCAAAAGCTATGAAAATAAGCAGAGAGATCCAAAGCCAACAAGCAGGTGTGTGTTTCAGCTGCTGTGCTGTAAACACACACAGCTCACAGCTGGTTCTGTGTTGGTTGTACTTGGGGCATCTCTTACCAATCCTCCACAGCCCCCAATGGACTGAGAAACATTCCAGCTGCTTCTTCAAACACTCCTGTGACATTACATTTTTACAACTCTGTTGCACTGGAAAACTCAGTCCAAAGTCTAGTGCTAACATGTATTTCACTTTCTATTCCTGTATTTCTGCATGAGAGCTCTATAAAATGTGTGAACACATGAACTGCATCCATGAAAACAGGACTCTTGCCACAGAATCCCCTCAACTGTATATTTTTACCAACATTGATGCATTGAAGCAAATCAATTCTCTGTATTTACAGTAGTATCAGTGCATTCTAGCTTTCTCCCAAATATATGAGTGCAAAGGGATAGAGTATCACCACCTAACCAAAACATGGGGATACAGCAGAAGACATTCTGCACTCAATTCTCAACATATTTCACAGCATCTAATTTTAGAAAAGAAAACAGATACAACCCTTCTCCTAGTGTGTGAACACTGGTTTTAAAATCCGTTCCTTCTTTTTTTATACTTCTAAGAAAACTTCTTCAGATGTGGTTCATGTAATTTCTAAAAATAGGGCAATTGTAACTTTCTGCAATAGAAACAACAATAAAATGATTCTGCACAGAGATGAATTATTTGCTCTGCCTAAAATTCCTCCTCAGAGGCTAAGAATATTGTGTTCCTGCTTCACCAGAGGAAATGACAATAAAATATTCTGAAATCATCTGAAATCAGTTATGAGAACCACTTGCTGAAGCCCCTGTGAAGACAGAAGACATAAAGACAAAATAAATCAGAAGCAAGGAAGCCTTCTTTTTAAAATATGGTTTATGAAATAACAACAATAGCTTCTATCCAAATTCCAGTCTTGGGACATAAGTAGGACTAAAATCAAGTTGTTTAAAGTTGGCCTCTGGCAGTGACAGTGTCGGTTCAATGCTGCTGAGAACCCTCAGTACTCATTTATGTCAACAGGCATTAGCAGTTCTTAGAGCAGGATTTAGTGCTCTCACTTCTGGCCTCTGCCAGCCAAACATCAAGTGCAGGGTGTCACAGACTCAAAGCTTGGTACACCTTCAGAAATAACACTCATCTACGTGAAGAAACAGGACAGCTCTGATATTTAGCACTATAGAGCTTGGGTCTTTGAAAGAAAAGAAACATAAACCCTTCTCTGATACAGAAATCTGGGGCTGTGCACTGTCCTGCCCCAGCCCTGTCACTGCTGATTTAAAGCAGTAAGTGAAAAATGTCCACACCAGAAAGACCAAGTGAAAAAATTTGCCGAGGAGGGGGGTGGGGGGAGTGGAAACATAAAAGCTAAAATAGAATTGGGTAGAGGTTCCCAGCTTAAAATGGATTTGTTTCCCAGATTCTGATGCTCTTTCTAAGTGCTGGTCTGAACTCCCAACTATTTCTAAACTATGTGTCTGAGGCCTTTCTGAGCCCTTGTCTAGATCACCACTACCAAACCTCTTGGCATAACAGAGATCAAAGTGCTTTATAACATCTGCTTATGCTTTGTGTTCCAATGATTTAAAGATGGTAGTCTCAACCACTTTCAAAAACTCCATGGACGGGACAGGTTTTTTGGCAACTTTAGAGCCTATGCAAATAAAAACAAGAAAAAAACCCAAAATATTAAAAAAATTTCTTGTCTGAAGAGTCTGTAATAGCACAAAGAAAATACAATTCAGAAACTAAAAAGAAAAAAATAACCCAATCAACCCTTGGCTGAAGATCAAGGCAAGCAATGGATTTTAATCATGCAAGGGAAAACAAATCTCTTTTTATTATGGAAAATACAACTCAAGAGTCGACTAGAAAGTGTGAAATCAAACGCCAGTCAAGCAAAAAAGAATGCAGTGCAATGACTCCATCCCTTCTTGTTTCATAAAGAAAATGTAAATATAGAGCATTTAATTTCTCAGTAGAGAAATGTTCTTTTTATTCAAATGTTAAGCAGGGATTAAAGATACAATAGGTTATAACTCAATCCTTGGTTAGGTTTGGTTTTCTTGAAGCATCAAGGGATATTTTGGCATGAGCAGTTTTTGGTTCTGTTTTTTTTTTCTTGTTTGCCTCCCCAAAATCAGGTTCCTTTAATTATACAATTTTCTTGCCATTCAAAATAAATTCAGCTTATTATTGTCTTTTAATGCTACTGGTCTTGGTCACAGCTTGCTAAAGGAGGGAGGGAGTGCACATACACATGATTCTGTGTAGGTGTGGTTTAATTCTACAGTCTCTTCAATAACCCTTTAAAACACCTTCTGGGGGAAAAAAAACCAAAACAAAACGAAAACCAAACCTCTTTTCATCAGGGAATTGCCCAAATCTGTAAAAGAATCTGCAATTCACACTCCTGCCTTGTGGTTTCAATGGGAAACATAGGTTAGAGAGAAGCTTTAGATTAGAGATGGCAATTCAGAGCAGACAAACACCACGCTAAGTATGCTTTCCTCAGACAACCCTTGCCCTGTTCGCTGGCAGGACACACCATGAGTTCACACCTAAACCCAGCTGCTGTCACAAACAGCATCCTCCCAAAAATGCCATCACTGAGGTACACAAGAAAAGTTTAGGACCTTCAATGTCGTCCATCTACCAGCTGTCAGCATCTTCTTCTCTGAAAGGGCACAAGAAGGTGTTTCTTCAGATTATCAGGTGGGTGAAGAGACACCCTGGATCCCCTCAGGCAGTTCCCCTTTGCCTCCATATCACAAACACCACCTTTAAAGATACACAGAAGCACAGCAGGATGTTGCTGAGTGTGAGTGCATCTACACTGGGGAGGCAGAGAGGCTCTCTGAGAAAGCTGGAGCCCCTCTTTGATGAGCCCAAGGCACATGGCACACTTGTGACAAGCAGGAGAAGGACAGACCTGTGCCAGGAGCCTGCACAGAGTCCCAGCCTGGTGCATCTCCACAGCTGCCTGTGAAAATATCTTCTGTGACTACCATTCACTTATTGTGGGGGCTCAAATCAAATAAATCTCTTGTAAGATCCTAGCAAAGGACTGGAGCTGTTTAGCAGAGCATGCTGCTGCTTGATGGCCCCATGATCACACTGCACTCTTTGCAGATGCTTTTCTCTCTCTTCAACCACATTACCAGGGAAAATAACAGCAAATTTGAGTGCCTCCAACCTGAGTAAACACAGTGACAAACTCAGCAGACAATCATTGTGAACACACAATTTTGTGATCAGAAGACAGGTGGTTGTCAAGAGTTAAATGACTGTATTATTGCACTCTATAGAGCAAAAGACAAGGGACAGCAAAAGAACACTGCGAGAGTCAGTTAATCTGAGTAAAGCCTCAATAAGGAGCTGGGAAATCCATACATCCCAAAATGTGCACAAAACAAACAAGAAATAGATTACAACGGTTTTCTGAAGGCATTTCTATCAGATATAGACACCCAGGAGGAACAACAAAGCTCCATCGGCCTCAATAACAAGTCTCCTCGTGTGGTCGGGAGCATTTGCCTTGGATATTGTCCCCCAAGTAGGAAAAATATGAAACTCTCTCATCTCTGTGCTAAAGGTTAGATCTAAACTACTATGATTCATAGCCCCTGGCAAAGGGAACAGAACCACCAAGAAAACATTTAGAAGCTAATAAATAGACAAAGACCTAGAAATAGCTGAACAGCACATGACCTATAATGTCACCTATCAAATACAGGCAACTAAATATCTAAAGAGAAAAGAAAGGTCAACTTAGGTACACTGCAAGTGTTGAAAGCCCAAAGTAATCCTTTGGCTGTAAACACAGTCCTAATACACAATTCTAAGGACACCATTAAAGATAATCTTCAGCTTTATTAGCCGTAGCTTGTGAAATGCTGGAAATCACTAAAAAAGTTGAGAGCAAAACTTTGCCTTCAAGCTCAGCAAAGATAACCATAGCTGAGCTTCTGAAGGATCTCGCTGTCCACGTGCTCACATCCGCTGGGAGTTTCTCTGAGGAACACTCTGAGGCTGTTTGCACTGGGCAGGTTTTAGCCAAAGGCTGCAAAAAGGTAGACGGTTTCTCCAGTGACCAGTGCTTGACTCCCAGGACCTTGGTCCCTCTCACCTTCCCAGAGCCTGGCTGGACAAATGACACTGAAAAACAAGGAACACACTCAGTTGCTCATGCCAGTGATGGCTGCTGGGACAGGTCACCTCTCGCTGCAGTTTGCAATTTCGCTGAATTCAAAAGGACTATGCAGAACAGAGTGGCTGCTGTCAAGAGGGTTTCTGCGTTTTTGCCACAAATCTTCAAACCTTTCTGTGTATGTGACAGAGTTTCCTAACTAGGCCACTCATTTTAATATGTTTTCACATAACTAACACTAACCAGAAATTATGTAAAGCTCAGCTCTTCTGAATGCATGCAACATAAAAAATTGTGTCAGGTATCTCAACAGCAATCTGTTAGGAATAGCAGAATCTATATATAGTTTAATATCTCCTGAGCTCAGATGCATATTAGCAGCCTGTTTTAGCTGTAACTACCACAGGATTTATCATACTGCCGTCAAAGTTGCCCACTCTTTACATATTTGGAATTGTATCTGTTATCTGATCTGATGTTCAGGGAACACTGGATTTCATACACAGTGTGCACTTCATCACATTCAACAATTAATGCAAGCTGCTGTGGTATTCCCTATCTCAGAGCAAAATGTTACACTCTCAGAAATGAATACAGACTTGACTTGGAACATTTTCACAGGGCATCACTGAATAAATCTTGGAGTTGATTTACGGAGACATCCCTTCCACACAGCTCCTACCAAAAACAAGCAAAACATAAGCGTAGTTTGGTCCACACTGTTTATATTAATTTCCAGTTTGCATCACAAAAATAGATGACCTGTAATCATGGCCTGTCAGCTTCGTTCAACAAAATGAACATTTCTTTTAGCTTGTGTATACGTACCTCCACCATCTCTGTATATTGGTTTAATAAAACAGCAGTTAATCTAAATAAGAATGTTGGCCTTCTGTCTCAAAATAATACGCCCAAGTTTCAGGAATGCTTAATTTTAGAATCTATATGGATGATGAATGACTCAAATATTTACAAGGTTCAAAATAAATTTAACTGGAAGGAAAAAAAATACTTTGTCTGATCCTGCTCACACAGCCACAGTCTGTGTTTTTGCAGACACACTTTCTGTCCACGCAAAACCTCCTACCCCTCAGCACTGTCATTTTCTGCACTCTGAGAGAGAAAATGAATGCTTAGTGCAGAGCACGACTGTGACTGAGCTTCATCTGTGGTCCAGCTGGAGGAGCATCTCCACTGCTCCTTCCTCGCCTGGTCGAGAAGCCTCCATGTGTAGAGCTTTGCAGAAAGGTGTTGGATTAAAAACCTTCCAAAGACCCTCCAAAATTTATGACATAAACACATGTTCTCTCTTATTAAAGGATAAAAAGGGAAAGGTGAGATAGCTCTGCCCAATCTCAGGAATTGTCTTACAGAAGAATAGATTAAAAGGGAATTGAGCTTCTACCTGTTTGTTATGTTTTTGATACTTAATTCATAGTTGAAGGAGCCATTTCTCTGAACTTCATGAAACAGTAAAATTTTGTTTTAAAGATAAGAACAAATATACACTTTTACCACTTCTCATTGAAATCCTCTCAAACAAGCACGACAGTTACATCCCTCATGGAAAACTTAGCAGTAACGCAGCAAAGCACAAGACGTTTCCTTTCACGTCAACGTCTTCCACGACACAAACAGAAGAACCTTCCCAAACAACTGGTACCACCCAAGCCTCCCATGTACCATCACAGGGTGGCAGTGGGAAGGGCAGTATTCCCCAACCTGCAGGTGATGCTCTACCTCACACAGCCCAGGATTTTGCTGGCTTATGGTCACCTTGTGCCCCAGAACTCTCTTGCCCTTCTCTGCAATGCTGCTCTCCAGCTGTTCAGTCTCCTATTATTCCTCCCCAGGGGCAGGATGTTGCTGAGCTTCAGGAACATGTTGTCTTCTTTCTCAAGGCTGGTGGGGTTCCTCTGAATGGTGGAAAATCATCTGGTGCATTAACAATTTCTTGGAGTTCAAATTCAATGCTAAAGCTGAGGTTGAATTTGAATGGGGAATGTTCTGTTAAAGAAAAGTAAATCTGAAGACTGCAGCTCAACATATTTCCCTTCCACACTACCAGCATGTCTTTCACAGAAATGAAAGATTTCCTGAAACTGAAATTCACTCATATAACCACTCACAAGCCACAGTGTAATCACTAGAATCAGATTATGCTAAGAAGTTTCCCTTCAGGTCTAGCTTCCATCTGGGATTTTTGTTCTACATTTTCCAGTTGTCTGCAGAAGGAATATCTGTTATAGACACAGAAGAACTGCATCCAGCAACACCCAGTTATTCAACTAACAGACTTCTGCTTTGCAGGGAAAGAGGTTACTGCTAATCTAGATAACATTTATCACCGGCTGCAGTATGTTCTGTGCAGAACACAGACCATCAGACGCACATTCCTGTCCCCCAGTTCGGCTCTATGAACTACTTACTCCTTTAAAAAACAGGCAACTTAGAATTTCACCAATCCAATCTTGATTTTCCCTCCCCCTCACTCCTTCTCTGGTGCTAGTATCTGTTAAAGCTGTCAAATATTCCTGATGCTTCCTGACTTCACAAACTCCTACTGCCTCTAATCTCCAGCCATTTCCCTTATATTTGTCGATATTCATTGCTGTACATAGATAGACCTTATTTTGTAAGGTTTTAATTTCTTCAGGGATGTCTTGCAGAAAAGCTTCCACATTTGCACCTGTGCTACAGGCCCTACAACTCACAAGTTGGAAGTTTTCCTCCTTCATAAGCACGTAACCAAAGCCACAGTACAGCAACAACCTAAATTCAGAAATGAAGACTGGGACAGCCCAAATCCCACTACACAGCAGAGAATGTCCTATTTAATAAGCCACATAAAAAATTCCTTCTTTGGGCAATCCAGACTAGACAGCAGGATCACCAAATCACAGTGTTTCCAGAAACACTCTATAACATGCAGGGGAAAACCTGCTAGAAATGCAGTTGACTTTTCAAAAATACTATTTCTTACAAAGCTCCTTCTCTTATTTTCACACTGTCTTGTGTGGTTGCATAAAATCTTTCTGTGAAACTGAATCTAACACCCTTTCCATCCGCCCGTTAATTAAGGAAAAACAGAAAATGTGGAAAGATTGCATTATGTTGAAGCAGAATGTACCAGTTGTATAAGCCTTTGGAGAATTTCCAACTCTATTGAAACTTTCCTCTTCAGAGGAAGGGGGGGAAAAAGGGGTCAGGAAAGGCCTAAATTACCTTTCTGATTATGGAAAGGCTTTACACAATTCACATCACACATTGAAAAAAAATCCTCAGAAGCCGAGCAAGGTTTCACAGGAGCCTGAAGCACTGTGAATTCATAAAAAATGAATTTAATCGTCAAAGCTGAAACCAAGAACTGTTCTACATAACAAAAAAGTTCTCAGCTACATTATTAAAATCATTGCGCAAAAGATCAATTTATTTCAAAGGGTTGACTCCCTGCATTAGAAGTTATCAACGACACATGATCTAAAAGGATTTTTTATCAAGCACAGCACCCATCTGCTGTAACTGCAACTGAGTTGTAAGTGCAGTGTTTACAATCATGTATTTGTGGTTTTATTTTTAGCCAAATGTAGACTTAAGATGGCTGCAAAGCCTGTTAAAGACAGAAAATGGCAGGACTGAAAATACTGACAAACAACTTGCCTAACTCTAAAAACATTCATATTTCTTTAAAATTATGATATAAACTATTAGATTCCATTTAGTCCTCATTCTAAGCCAAAATCTGTAACCTGAAGCACACAAAATAAACTGCACACACTCAACAGCTTTAATCAAAATACACCCTTCAAGAGTTTCAAAAACTACTTCTCCTACAGAAGGAAGGAACTGTATAGTACATTTACCACAGGTTCTTTTAAATGCTCGTGTCAGAATAAGAATAATTAAGTACTGAAGCAGATTCCTACACCTGTTCTCAGAAAGCATCTAGAAAACCAAAGAATCAGCAGGTGCAACAGCTTTGCATCTCAGTACCACACTTCTTTCCCCCCACCCCTGCTACTTCTTCAGTTCTGCTGATAAGGGATCAAAGTTTTAAAAAATAAATTTTAATGAGGAGCCAAATTATACCCAACTGGAGGAAGAACTAAAGGAACCACACAAGGAAAGAATTACGTATTTCCCTGCCTCCAACACTGCTCGATTAGACCATATAAGATGAATGTAGACTTTTGGCCCTCGGATACTGTTTATATGTAATCTAAATGACCAAGAAATGCAACTTTAATTTATAAGACCATACTGCCTCACAGTATCTACCATGTTTTCTGACTCTGCTTAAAAAAATACCTAACTCAATATGATTTATGTCTCTCGTTTTAAAAGGACATCTTGCTATTAAGGCACTCAACGATGGACTGACCTGTTCCATTAACATCCCACCACCTGTTTTTGCCTCTGCTTAAAAGATGTAATTCTGAGAGTCTACTATTCTTGAAATACTCTGATATGAATCTTTATGATGAGGTTTTGGACTTATAAATAACAGAGGACCCCCTTGGTGTTTTGCTAACTGTGCTATCGCTTCCCAGTAACCATGGGAAACCAGATAAAATCTGAGCCCATTCATCAAAGCAGAAAATACTCCTCCTGTCAGTTCGGGAGGTTGTGCTTGTAGTATCTAAGTCGGTGAACAGAAGGTCATTTCCCACTGTTACAATGTTAGATCATTTGTTATATCTGCTGATAGCAAGCCAAAAACGAGAAGAAAAACCATCAGCTGTCCAAATAATAATAATGATCATTAAAAAAGAGTTTCCTTCTCCTTGCATTTAGGGAACACTGGCATTTCTGAAAAAGAATACCAAGTGTTCGCCAGGACAAGTCCTGCTCTATATGCTAACAAGGAGTAACTATTAAGCTGAAGTTTCCAATACAATACAATGTGAAATAATATCTTTTTAAAATAGAACAAGCATATACTAAAATGGCAGCAGTAGCTTGATAAATTTAGGCTTAGTAATTTAGAGATGCGTGCACAAACCAGTTCACTTTGTTCATTCAATTTCCTAATAATCAGATACAAGTGAAAAATGTATTTGATATATTATGGGTTTAATTGCAATGTATAACCCCTCAAATCAGTCAGTAGAGAAAAACCTGAATCCAACAAGTGCATTACCGTCTACTCATTGATAAATCTCCTCCTAAATTGGTTCTAAACATCAGCTCCTCCAAATAGAACCAGCCTGTTTCTCCTGGTTCTCTGGTGGCTCACTCCAAAATGGAGAGCTCCAGTAAAGGCTGCCTTTATTTTAACATCTGTTATCAAAGTTTGCCAGCCATAATAACTGCAGTCATGCTCCAAAAGTAACAATGAAAAGAAAAAGTAAAGGCTAATTCCCCATGCTCAATTTGCCACTCCTAAGGGATACATTGCTTGGATAAACTGCTACACTGTGCACTACCTGCTGTCGTGACATACCCGGGTGTAAATTGGAAACTAAAATAGACAGTGGGATTATAAAGGCTTCCAGTGAAACACGAAGAGTGCTCAAATGCTACAAGATGATACCTGCAGTGCTCAGTGGCAAGGGTAACCAGTGACTGGCTTTCAATATTCAGCTCTAGAGTTGTACATTCAGGAAGAGGAAAACCTTTTCTCTCCCATTACAGCATTTAATTCACAAACGCTGATACAACCATACAAGGAGAGGCAGAAATCTGTTCTCAAGAAAAATTGTCTTTTTTCGCTATATAAAACTTTAGTTTTCAGCTGGAAATAAGAAAACTTAAAATTTATGCAAGACCACGCTTAGTCCCAGTAAACAATTTGCCTTGAATTAAAAAGTTCTTGAATCAGAAGAGACCATTCCATGGCCTACTTTTTGCAGGTTTTCACATAGAACTTGGACAGAAATGGGCTTGTAGGCAATAATTCATTCACAATTCATAACAACTTTGTAAAAATCTGTGAGACAGAGCAGACAAATTAGTTAGCAAGATTCAGTTGGTCAACAGATGTAATGTGGTCCTTATAATACTTCCACAATAATTTACTGCATACCTTGACACATACTAACTGTGGTCTAGAAGAAAAAAACAAGCCAAGGGAAATTACTGTGAGTGCTGCTATTGTGAACATCACAATGTGATAAGAAGGCAAAACCATACCAGACGTAGCCAGGTAAAATGCATAAAACCACATCAAGGTAACTGGGACATCAGTACATCCTGGATTTGTTTCTCACAGGTTGACATTTGGCTCGGGATTTATCAAACTGCTTCAGTAAAGGGAAAAAAAAACTGAAAACAGCATTTTCCTTCCTTGACAGATGAGATCCTACAGTAGCAAGCATCATTCCTACATGAGCACACTAGAGCTATGCAGTTAGAAAAACAAACAGTGCAGATCTGTAGTTTATACAAAGAGCTGAGCTTTCTAAGTGTTTAACTAGGAAATTATTAAAACACAGCAATTTTTTCCTCCAGAGGGGAGTATCAGCCTTATCTGCAGGCTCAGCAGTGTTTTCTCTTTATTTGCTGCTTGTCACAGTTACAAACATTCAGTAGGAACTGGACCAGTCATGGTAATTTAGTATCAGATAAAGATCTATGAAGCCAGATGGTAGCTCAAATTCTAACAGCTACAAATTGCTAAATTGGCACGGGAAAATCAAGATATTTATCAATTCACTATGATTACTGCAAGTCTCCCATTCCTTCTGTACTTCTATCTTAACTATTTAAGGCAAACTAGACAGACATTTTAGCCCACAGTTATTCATTTTTACAGCTCCAGCTGGTGATTAAGAGCAGCGATCAAGAAGGGAAAGCTTCACACTATAAATGTAAATATTTTATCCATCATACATATTAGTGACTTAGGAAAGTCTACTTCAGTCATGTTTCTATTTACGTTTCTATTAACCCAAAATTTCCAGGTTCCAAGAAGTTCATGTTTCACATCCAAAGCACAAATATCAATATTGATGCCACCACCACTAACAAAACCTCCCATTGTATCATCTGAGTTACTGCTTTGCTGAAAAACATATTTGCTGAAATTTGACCAAGCTGGACGACCTTTTCCAGCAATCAATAATCAAGGCAGAATGAAAAGGTGGTTTGCTTGACCTTTCAAGCATAAAGTTTGATAAAGTGTATCAACTTTATTTGGCCAGGACAGCTTTTAAAAAGCTGTTTTAGGTTCCAAGGCTCAGACTGGACATGTCTGTGCAGTGTCTGCATTAGTCTCTTTAAATGCTCAACTGCACAGAGCAAGCTCAGAGGAGGAAATGAATTCACACCAGGAGATCCTCTAGTTGATTAACTTCACCCTCAGTGGTGGATGTCAGTCATGTTAATTGGAATCAATACACAGCAGTTAAGGGGGGCACAGGGATAATCAGGCAGGGCAGGGACAGGCCCATCAGTTCTTAAAGTAAGCTATCTGTTAACAACTTACAGTGGCATGTGACAAACCTTCCCTGCAAAGGAATGCAAAGCATCTCTAAAATTCCAATTTAACACACAAATAAAGATAATTTGGCAACACTTATCTTACCATCTAGCAATAAAGGAAACAGTCATTACCAATTAAATTAATGCTAAACCGATCAAAGTAGTAAAATGAGAAATGAGGCTTCCAGAAAAGTTGATAGGAAATCGTGGATCCAAGTTTTACACAGCATGAAAAAAAATCTCAAGTCTTAAAATCCCACCATAGATAATTTTAATTATGCCCAGCTGCAATTTTATTGTACACTTAGGGCTGAAATTCAATGCAGAGTTTCAAAAGTAGTAACGTATCACATGACGAAAAAGGAATAAAATCCTAAGGTTTCCTACTCTTGAGAAATCACTCGGGACACCCATTAGAGCAGTCACAGCCTAAGCATCTCTTGCATGAGCAGTCCAGAGCACCAAGCCTTCCTCCCCCCACTCTGCTACCCCCTCACCACCCTGCTCTGCAAGGGCAGGGTTTGCCTTGTCTCATACGAGGGTGTTGGAACCAGACACATCCACGTGTTTTGCCACACGCGGAAAAGGCTCTGGGATGGATCTCACAAAAAAATGCCTGCAGAAAACAACTCTCCTGTCCACTGCACCTTTCCTTACCCCTTCTCAAATCCTGGTACTGGCCCATGGGTGTGACACATCTGACGTCAATCCCTGCCGCATGACCTCACTTAGGAAATCAGCTTCACGTCAGTAGTGAGGCAAGTAACACGCGTGTCAGAAAAGCTATCTTTCTTTTTTTAGAATACAAACCACCACCGAACTTGAGTTTCACAAGACAAGTTTTTCTTAGCCTTTTGAACACAACGTAACTCAAAAAAGAGCAAATTAACCTTTGGTCAAAGGCCTCTATATCTTTCCTTTACTCCTTTAGGGAGTGAAATGAATGCCAGATGTTTTATTGCAATGTCTCTGTACTCTCAACTACAGAAAATATCCCCAAGACAGGATCAGGGTATTTTACTTGTTATTATAAAGGAACTAAATCATATTTAACAGATTTATATAAAATCTGTAGCCATCTACAGACTATCATCCTCCTCATTAAACTTACCCTAACCAATTAAGTGCACGCATTAAGACCCATAGGTTTTCCCTTTGTGGAATTTCTTTAAGCACTTCGAGGTGGGAGGTTTTCCATTTGCCTCCTTACTCAGTAGAAAACGTAACAAAAGAAAAGGAAATACGTAAAGGCATCTTATCCTTTGCTGTCATTAGCAAGTTATCAACTGCATCCCCTCTGCAAATAAAGGAATTTTATGGAGTCTAAAGCTGTCAAAAGTGAACAAAAAGCAATGACTTTCCTTTCAAAATCACCTTTGAATATTTGCCAGCACTAAAACTCCAACTGACCCCCTCAAGAAGCAGGTCCATCCCTATGACAATGAGCTCACTTGGGTACCAAGAAATAGAGAAACATTCAATTTGCAAAGGCAGAGAAAGTGGCTTTTTCCAGCCACCAGACTCAAATGGCATGTTCTCATTGCAATGAAACCTTGTTCTGAATTAATTACAAAGACAGATAACTGTTATTACTCTGCACTTTGAGAACTGTAAAAGGATAACTGCACAGAGTTCCCTGGGGTTACACCTCAGTTTTTCTGTTCCTTTAAAACCATGTACCAGACCAGCGGCCTTCCTAGATAAACCCAGAGCATGTGGAAGACATTCCAGCCAAATATTAGACCATTTAGGGTTATTGAGTGGCAATCCTATTTCTTAGGATCCTATTTCTATTAACTTGATACAAAGCTCCTGCCCTGGTTTGCTGCTGATGTGGTGACCTTTTTTCTTCCTTTAGTCATACCATTTCCTTAATTTAACGTGCCAGTGTGTTGTTCTGAAAATGGTTCTTTCTTGAGTAAGGACATGTACATAAAGTGTGGGAGAACTCATGCAGGCCCAACACCCATAAGGAGTTAGACTAAGTCTTCCTCAGAGAAGGGTTGCCAGGCCTGGATTATGTGGTGTCTGGCCTGATATCAAGCTCCTGAGTATAATTCTGGCCAGAATAACCCACTACATGATCTAGTGAAAGTCCATATTATCTCTTGCCTTTGTTTCTTTGTATACAGAAACACTAAAATTACCACATGCAACCAAATACATTTTGAAGTTCACGATCTTCAAAAGAAATGTTGTACTTAATATATACCTCACAAAAAGAGGTCTGTCCACACAACAGCCCTAATTGAATGTAAACCAGACCTTACAGCCCTGTTTCTTTGGGCATCTAGCTTGATTTTATCCACATTTTTATCCACATTCCCACATCAACCACCTCAACAAGAGACAGGATCATCATCACTTGCTAAGGGAAGACTCAGATGTCAAACCAAGAGACTTGCCCACACAGGCTATACAATAACACTGAATGTGCAGGGTGTAATATAACAATGCTTACTGGATTTCATCACCACACTATACCCTGAAACTTCCAGCAAACAAAGGAGATAGTTGGACATTTCTCAAGATTACTTCTAAGTATTGGCATAGCTGGTACGATATTTCCCCTGGCGAAATAAAGTATAAATGAAGATGCATTTGTTTCAGCAAATAATCCACTTTCAGGCAAAATTCATATAGCAGAGTCTCAATATTCACACTACTTATCCTTTTATTTATTTAACTGTTTTCATCAAGTAATGGAAGTGATCTGGCAAGGTAAAGCAGCTGGGCTAATATTGTTAGCACTCCTTTGGATAAACAAGAAAATTTCACTCACTTCCCAAGGGCAGCCACTGTAAAGACCAGGCAATCCAACTAAACGTACACTGAGAAACTCAACAATATCTGTATGATTTTAGGTTAAATCTCCAGTGCAGTCTTAGACCAGTAGTATAGTAATTCAAGCACCAAGTTAACAAAACAATACATATAAAAAATTTATTTTCCAATAGTTTTACATTAATAGCTTCAAACAGTATCAGTTCAACCAGAAATAGAGAAGAAACCAGGGAAGTAGTCTTGACACAACACAGCAGTACAGAATAGTTGAATGTCAAATTTAATAGCTTCAGAAATAACAAATTAGGCACATGATGGAATTCCAACTGGTTTCAGAAGCAATGAACTTCTCTTCTAAACCAAATCAAGACTAAGCGAATATTTTGGCATTTTAGTCCTCTACTTGAAATACTTTATTAAAGGTAGACATGGATAAAACAAAAATTGAAACATAAAATTTGTAACTTACGAATATAGGATACTCCTTTGTATTATTTCTCTACTTGAATAATTAAAAAGCTATTGCAATTAATTTCCAGAAGATATATTTGAAATGAAAGAATATTTGTCAAGTTACAGAAAATGGTAAGGATTTTTTGTTCCTCCATCACAAGCAGTTGCAATCAAAATTGTCTGGTTTTGTTGTTTTGACAGAATACGTAATTTTATATTAACTGCGTCATGCCAAGACACTTATATCGAAATCATGGAAATATTTCTACAGTTGATTTCATGAACTGGAAAGGATTAATACAACACATTTTACTACTAACACAGGTTCAAGTTTCATGCACACTGAAGACCAAGTAGCCCCAACTAAACAGTTTGCCTGGGTCAGTATTATGGGTCTCGACCACCTGGGGAGATGTGAAGAGACTTGGGAGGAAGCAGTAGCAGGGCTCCTTGAGACTGGAAGAGTGAGAATTGGCTGTCATGACTGGCTGCAAACATTTAAATTACCTTGGGAACTGTTAAATGCCTCTAATTGATGGATGGAACCTGTTTCTCCCAAGGCAAAGGGCATTTGCACCTCTGGCCAATAATTGCATTGATGTTTCATTCTGGTAGGACTGAGTCTGTTCTGGACACCAGGAATCACACAAAAGCAGTTAAGTGAGGAATTCCTAATCTCAAAAAAACAAAAAGAAAATCTTGAAAAGCACCAGATTAGATGAGCCATGTTTCCTATTAAATGAATCCACATACTATGAGCAGTCACTGAGTGTAAAGTAAACTCAGTAATGTAAAGTAAAGCATTTAAACATTTAGTTAAAAATTGGCAAGTTATTCAAAGCCATTTCACATGCACAAAATGTAATCAAGACCAAGGGCAGAGTCTCCTAGCATACCTGAATGCGGAATTGCCTGGAATAACATTAAGAGGGCTGGTCCCAACATCATGTGAGCAAACTACCAACCATTCAGCCCAAGTGTTGCTGCTGTTAAACACTGTGTCCCGCTTCTTTGGGAGTTCCACGATACAGAAAATTACATTTAATTCAAACTGAGCAACTTGAAAAACGTAACATCGTGATTCTTCATCAGTTAAGATAAACACAGGACTGAGGTATGAAGCTGAAAAGAACAAAAGCCTTCCCTTTGAAGCAATTGATAGCAGGGTTTACATGAGAACTTTGGGGTTTTTTCACAATTTATTCCCTTTAAACACAAACCATATTTTTATTGAACACATGTGGTACTCCATTCTTCACTGGAGTCTCTAAATATTATCTTAATAAAAGCAATATAACTAAAACCCAAAGAGGATTTTTGTAGCTCTTCTGAAATAGATGAGAAAGCAGCTCAAGTATGAAGAGCTGCAAAGTACAGGATTACCTGGGATTCAAGTGTATACAATTTACATTCTGACATATTACAAGGCCTCAGCATTACGGAGATCACATGTCCTAAATTGGTTTTTTAAACATTTCTTTTATCCCAGCATAGCATGTCAGCTATATGTTTTAGAAGCAAAGTAAATCAATCAACAGTTAAGTATTATTGAGATTTCAGGCCTTGTCTGTTGTCTGTTCCTTAAATCCCATCCTTCGTTCTTCTCTGGGGATTAACAAGGGTCCTCTGAATTATTTTTGCCTCACCCCATCCAAACTGAACCTAAACAGAAACACTAGCTGACAGTCCAGAACACAACAGACTCAGCCACACCAGGATCAGTCTTCCTCTACCCTCTGGCCTCCTGTCAAGATTACAAACCAAGCTCTACAGAAAGGCAGCTGCAAAGGACAGTGGCCTGAAGAGAAAAGTCATTGAGAAATTTCCGCTGTCAGGCAGGTAATAGGAGTTAGACAGAGAAGCCCTGCAGGGGAGAATAAAGAACCTCTGAAAGTAGAAGTTGAACACATTACACAGGGAGTCCAGCAGGAAGAAATGATGAAGAACAGCAATATTCCATGAGATAACACCAGACAGCAGCTGGTCACCTTTCTGCACCCCCAACAACTCCCAGGCTGGTTCCTCTATGCCCACCAGGCAACAAAGCTTCAGTGCAACCACTGAGCCTTCAGATCCCCCACGGACACGGGACAGCTCCAAGGGAACAGAGCAGACATCTCCCACCAAATCCAGGGATGTTCCCACAGACACTGGGAGGGATGGGGGGGTCAATCCATACCTGGTATGAGGGAGGGAAGCCAACTGGCTGGAAATGCAGCCTGGAGAACTGTCAGGCAAAAGAGAATCACATGCATGTGACAAATACAGTTTCTACATGCTTTTGGCCTGACAAATCCTAGCTCCGATGCTGTTTTCTCTCCTGTGGATTAGTGAATCAGACAAATGCTTATCCCATGACAATGAGAGCCAGCTTTGTTATCTCTAAATACTCTCCAGTCAGCCTGAAATAACGCACAAAGGGGTTGCATCCCCTTTAACATGTTTTCTCTGAAAGATGGACGGATGGCAAAAATTGATCTGGAACACCCTAGGAATACTGCTGAAAAGTGTTTAACTCCAGTACCGGGATTAAGATCTCTCAGAGCCAGGACATGAATGTCATGTAGAAGCTGCTTGGCTCAAACCACAATAATTACACTTTTGTGTTTAAAGGAGGAACTAAAAGATGAAAACAATACTATCAGATTACTGACAACACTCATCATCCAATCAAAAGCAGATGCCACCCTCTTTCCTATTTGCAGAAGCCTGAAAGAAGGTTAAAAAAGAAAAGTTTTCTGTGTGACTCTAGTGGTCACAGAATTCTTGCATGTACATCATGATTTTATTACCTACAGCTCAACCACAACATTAACTGTTCATGTCTCTACCTGGTTATTCCCAGCGATGTGCAACTAAATACAAGATTTTACTTACTGCCTACTTTCATTTTTGTACTCAGCTCTCACCAATTTAACAAGCGAAACAACAAGACGGAGCAGGCTGAGCTGGGCACAAAACAACAAAGCTCTGAAACCATAATAGAGGAAAAGGTCTAAACTAGACGGAGATAAATGTCATTAAAGCAGTACAAAAAGATGGTTTATTTCATTGAGTTAGACCATGACTCTTAAACCACAGAAATTTTTCTGACTGATATAGGATACATACCCTCACATAAGTAAATAGGGATAACACATACACCTCTCAAACAGAGGGGTACCTGCTGCAGAGGTGGCTGCGCACTGGAAAGGACATTAAACCACTGTCATATTCAAAAGCATATTGACAAAGCAGCTTGTGATCTCCGGTGTTTCAAAGCTTTACATAATTTTTGTATCAAACTAAAGTATTTTCAATCAATCGAGAGTTGGGTTTTTTGGTGGAAGGTTTTTGTTGGGTTTTTTTTAATCAGCCTACAATCCATTTCTATTCAAGTACTTAATATATTTCTTATTTTTCAGAGGGAAAACTACTTATATTCACAGTATATTTGCTTAATAGTAACAAGTACTTGATTTTGGAAGGATCTCCAGTGTCAACTGCAAAGATGAAGAGATAATGAAACTGGAAGAGTTCAGCCTTACTACTGCCTCAAGTTCTTTAAATAGTTTTCTTGCTCCTACAATCACTTTCCTGGGGCAAGCAAGGGATGGAATTTCTTGTGCTAATTAATTCTTTCACTATGGATAACTTTAGGAGAATGGTTACTTTCTGCTCCATTGCCCAACCCTATTACACACCATCGTGGACTTTTTATTTTTATAGTATAACCCCCTTGCAAACAAACTGGATACATAAGGCAGGTGAGAGCTGGTGAGAGCAGGGCACTGGAAGTTGTGCGAGATGCTTTGCCCTGCAAATCTGAATCCCCGTTAGGGTTTAAACTTGTGAAATGCAGAGGGAATTTAAATAATGATTTGGTTATGGGAGCAGGTGATTGTTCAACTTGCTGAATGTTCATCCTGCTGTTAACAGTTTACACATTTATACTACAGTACATGGAACAGTAGAGTCCTAGAAAGAATATAAGGTGTTAACAACCACTACAAAATATTTCTGTAAGGGTACATTTCCTCCATTTCCCATCAACATAAATTCTGACAACAAAACCCAATATTAATCCATGCATTCATTCATCTTTAGCATCTGCTTTTAATTTACACATTAATAGAAGGCTACATTTCAGTATTAAGTTTTCTTATTAGCAATTGAATCAATATTTCTGCCCCTTTGGTAGTGTCAGTTCATTAGTTTCCTGAAGCTGATTAAGTTTACTCAGCTATTTTAAAAGGAGACCATATTCTGTTTAAACAAACAGACAACACAGACCACGCTGCTTCTCAGAGACCTCATGGCACATCTGCATCTCCTTAAGTGGAATCACTCTTTCATTAGCAGCACGACCTTCAGTTCCTCCCTCACAGGCTCAGCCAAGGCTAATCCACAAGGAACCAGCCTGGTGGGTACTCAGCACACTCATGTAACCAAAGACCATTTAATTGGCAAAACCACACAATGCCCATGGCAATGCAATGGTCTGTCTTCTGTCACCCAAAGTTATTTATTTCTTCTGTCCCTTACTGAAATGAACTCTGCACTTATGATTACTGGTGCAAATTCTCCGTAGTTACAAAGTCTTTGGTAATACCAGACATCACAAACAGTAGAGAAAAGCCCTCAGCTGGTGTCAAAAACCAACAGAGACACATTTTGCAGCCAGAAAACCTTGAGGCAGAAACATTGGGGTCATTCACAACTGTGCTGACAAACATGTTTCACTGACCAAGGACATTTTTAGGCTATCCCTGAACTGCTTTGTAGTTCTAGAGTTAGGAAAGAAGCTGAAATACAAATTCAGGATGATGGGAAGGATTAAGCACCTGATCCTTTTGGAAATTACTTGCAGCAGTTAGATCCGTATTGCCCTTTTTCCCTCCCAGAGATTAAAGCCTTGACAGCAAAAATTATCATGTGAGTACTCCATAATCCCTTCCACTGCACAGACAATGGGTTTGGTCCAGTCCTCTTTACCGGCTGACTTTTCACAGCAGGAAACACACACATGAAGTCCCGCCTCTGCCCTGCCTGGCATGGAAAACAGAAATTCCAGTATCTTAATTATGAGGGCTAACTTTAGGGGGGGAGACTTTCTTATTATATTGTATTAGAAGGGAACGACCAACTGTTGGCCTTCAGTCTTGTTTTTCCCTTCATCACAAGATTTTCTATGAGCAACCTCCCCGAGAAAGCGATGGGGTGCACGCTGCCCTGCATTTGGGAACCCACGGATACCACAGAGTGTTACGCTGTGATTGTACATTCATCTCACCTAGCATTCCACACTCAGGATTTCTAGGAGTTTGGGGTTTGAATGCTCATAGATCTCCAAAAGGAAGTTAAACTAATGGAATTAATGCAGCTGTCAGGGCAATAGTGAGTGTAAATGATGAACAATATTATTTAGTAACTTTGAAACCCAGGAAATACGTGAAAGGCAGTTTATGCAAACAACAGCTTCTGTAGCTGCACAGAGGGAGGGAAACAGCTGACAAAAACACATCACTCCTGTGCTTTCAAATAATCTGTTTTGACAGAGTCACAGCAGAGCACATACATTAGTGATTTCTCATTTGTATCAGCCTCACTGGTGGAGAATCCCAGTTAATTTCCCAGCTAAAGCAAACCACATGCGTGTTTTACCACTTCCTGGCTTTTGGAAAAAACCCACATCTACCTATGATTCCCAGCTTATGAACCAGTTTCACTGTTTCCTTTGGAAGATGACAGGAATCCACTAATGAAGTTAATTACTACAAAGTTTTTAAAATTGAGACAATTACCTCTTTCAGTCTCTAAACAGGTAATCAGTTGTGACCAACTTTTCTCAATTTGCTAACAATCACTAAGTCTTAACTAAACATTTAAAAGCATAAGGACTTCATTTAAAAGTTTAAGTAGAATCAGTATAAAACTTAAATGACACCATCTGTTCTTAGCAGACCACATTCTTTAAGTGTTGGAAGTAGAACAAGGCCATATAGCTCATCAAAAAATAGAAAACTGCATGCTAAAATTAAGGAAATTTCTTGAAATTCTACTCCAGAAATATTCGGAGTTACATTCTTAATTATTATCTACTACCAAAGGGCAACACATCCATTCATTTAGTGCTTCTTACATAAGCCACTGAAGGGCAAAGGAAAAAAATCCCACTGGGATTATAGAGTGGGAAAAAGAACTATAAATAATGATGTACAGTAACGAAAAAACACGCTTTAATTTGTTCTGTAAAATCAGAAACCGTGTACCAGGACTTAAGTGTATAAAAGTAAAATGTTTTAATAAACTGCAGTGAAAATAAACAGTAAACCCAAGTTTTACTGTGAAAGTAAGCACTATTGAATCAGAATATTGAAGATAATATATTCAAATATAGGGGGCAAAATTATTTTTATTCAGCATTGAACAGCTGACATTATCCTTCATGTTGCTGTGACAAGGGGTAAAAGAGTTTTTCACAAAATGGAGGCATATTACAGCATCAACCATAGGAAGATGGATACTAAAAATGAAAGTTGGGCACGTCTGTACTACAATTACCATACAAAAACACGTGGTGTGTTCCGTAACGTTACAATTTGGTGTTTTGAAAAATAGTCCTGTATAAACCACAGTGCAAATAAACTGCAGCATATGACCCACATGAAGCAGTCAGGGACTTGCATCCCTCCTTCATGATGGAGAAAACTCACACCACAAACCCTCCTGCTCCTACTCATTAAGATTTGGCTTAGATGAACATGAGAGTTTAAGCTCCAACACCAGTCATAGCCTTTTTTCCGTCACACCAATCAGACCAACTCTTCCATCATCCAGAGTACTTGCAGTGGAATACCTGAATTCCGTCCCCTTGTCGTATTTGTTTTCCTATTTATCAAATTTGTTGGAGCACAGGTTTTTTGTGGAAAACCCCAAAGAATTCTTTGCTGAAAGTTTGTTAGAAAGGCTGCCAACCAGGGAAGCTAAACCACTCATCCCTCACCTGAAATCATCCCAGTAAATGCCTGAGCTCAGGGAGAATGTGCAGCTGATAATAGCAAGCAATGTCTCTCAAAATATATAACCCCCTGTGCTGCTCTGCCAGTGTTTTAGTGAGAGTTTCTAAACAGAGTAAAGCCTGTAAATCACAATTTAGAAGGCTGGGGTGAGCAGGGTGAAGGTCCAACACTCCCACAGGAGCACCAAAGCATTCCAGGGTAGGTTGGGGTGACAGCAAGGCCAAGGGGCTGCAGGTGCAGCTCAATTTTAGTGGCTCAGGAGACGAGTCACTTTATAAACCTTTGCTCCCACTCTGTCATCTGTACAATTTGTACAAAAACCTAAGTGATTTCCAGTACAGTGTAAGGATACACACTGTACACTGATACATCCCAGTTACAGCAACTGTTTCTGCATAAATGGAAAATTATCTGCAGACACATTTGCAGCCTAGAAGTGGGTTGGTTTAGATTTATGAACCTACCTGACCCCACTGTAAAGCACTTCTGTGTTCACACGTGTAAAGCTTTCCAGGAGCACAAAGGCTCAAAGTAAATTAATAGCACAAATGTATTTAATGTCACAGTTTTGATACAAACTCAGCCAAATCACAGTTTGCAAAGCTTCAGCTTTCTCCAAGTTAAGCCTTCTGAGTTTTCACCATATACTCATGCTGGAAAACCTCCCATACCAAAATTACAGAGACCATAAAATAGACTTCAGTCTATTTTAATTCACTGACACATCTGCTGTCACAAAGAGCTCCTCAAAACACAAGTCCAGCACTCAGTATCCTGATATCCTCAACATCCTAATGGCCAGCACTCAATACCTACCTAATAACATTATCTTTATGCACATCAGGGAAGACGGAATAGGAAGAAGTTTATTAGACTCAGATAACAAGCATCAAGTTCCCATCCAACCAGATCTTGAAACTACAAAACCTCACAAGAAAATCATTCTCAGAAAATCTGCAGTCTCCAAAACTTACTACCAATGTGTTTAAGACTCACAGTCTCAACTTGTGCACACTGAGAAAAAGAACAGTAATGGAAGGGCAGAGAACAGACTACACCACTTTCCCTGCTCTCCCAACTGATCTATTAAGCATCAGTTTCCTCCCCACACCAATAACCTTCCCTGCAACCTCAAACTTGTCTTTTCCACCAGAGATGGAAGGAGCTCCTGCTTAGTTCCCCTGCCTCTTTTACAAACAGGGTAATCTATTATTCATTCTTAGTAACCATCACACCAATAAAAACCATTATCATCTCCACTTTCAAAACACTTTTCACTTATCTATGGTCCGTTTTGTGAAAATAGTCCTTTAACCTCCAGCTTTGTTTGCCATTCTGTACCCTACAGGCTTTGGGAGCTGAAATTCTACCAAGTGTTTTTGTTTGTTGGTTTTTGTTCCAGTAAATCTGAAGATATCAACTGCCATTGAAGAGTATTATATTCTCATTCAGAAAAGGACAAGAATGAATTTCATACTCATTACATCATTTTCAATGCTGGGACACTTACATTCTTTATAGACTACATTATTGATTTTCTCTTCTGTTTTACAGAGAGGAAGACATTTAAGTTACCATCGCTTCATTTGTAAAAAGGCTATAAATGAGACACAAGTGAGATGCATTGCCTGGAAATTGCTAATATGAGACTCAAAACGTGCTGAAATACCTGAATACAACTATTTAGCTATGATTGTAATTAGCTGCTTTTAAATCATAGGAATGAACTAATGGAGTAGTTCTTAAGGAGAGGAAGTCAATGGAAATCCATTACAAAGCTAATTAAAAGGCAGTCTTTAGGAAGAGTCATTTTTTTCTCCCTATTAGGTCACACAAACTAGTGAACTGTGCACTTGGAAAATTTCTGCCAGTAAGGCTGGGAAGCTCCACTCCCCTGTGCCTGTAAATTCACAGTAAATCTTGCTTTAAGAGAATCTTCTGCTTCAACAGGAGACAGGAAAAGATTTTGTTCTGTTTTCTGTGTGAATAGAACAAAAATAGGAGAGGTGTAGTTACTTTAAAGACATAGACTGCTCTCATGAGTACTTGAACATCTGTGCTGCACCAGCCATGAAACAAATCCCAAACCACTGGATCAGTGAGACATCAGCCAGCCCTGTCCCCCTTTATTTGATGCTGCTCTTCCCCCAGACCCAGTGTCCCATTCGCACACTTTCCCAGCCTCAAGGAAAACCTTGGGAAAGAAAACAAGGTGCGGTTGTTCATAATGTAACAATGTTACAGATAAAGATTTATAAAAGATTCAACAAGGGAAGTAGAAGGAAATATCTGAGCAGAATTCCATTGCTTTTTTCTTTTCTTGGGGGGGGAGGTGGAGAGAGAGAAAAAGAAGGAAAAAAAAAAAGATGCCTAGAAGGGAAACACAACTCATAACACATTGGTTACAGCAAGGAGCAGAATGATGAATGACTGCGCTGTGCTGAAAGGGCACATGACAAGAATATATTGTTCTCACCTGCAGACCTCTACTTCTCTCAGATTTTAATGAATCGTGGTCCTTTCAGTTCACTTGCAAGTCTCAGCTCTTTACCCTCTGTAAAGAGACTTTAACATTTCTGTTCTCAGCATTCGTAGAACTGCTGTTGACTGAAGAATTTATGACTCAGTCCAGCTGACAGTATGCTGGAAACAGAAGAGATTTAGTCTGTCTTTCTATACATTCCCAACAACATCTCATTTTTACTCAGGAAATATTCATCATTTTGTAAAATGTTCCCCCTGCTCCTTTAGCTGCAACATGGCCAAAGAGTCAAAGAATAAAATTGTGCTACACATATAAAAACACACACTTACTGAAAGGTTTTATTTAAAACTTTTATTATAACCGTAGTCACAGCGTGAAAAGTAACTTCAGTTCACCATCACCAACACAAAAATTCAATTTCAGGGAACAGTAAACACTTTACATGCCTCTCCTTTAAACTGAATTTAACAGACACATCTTTCTACACCTGCAGAAGTCCTGACATCTAATGGGGATTATTAATGTTCACTATCCCACTGCCCTTGACAAATAAGCATCTGTCAACCCCAAAAACTACACCAAGGTGTTTAACCACCCTCCACGGTTAATTAAAGACAAAGATTAAAGGCTGTAAAGCAAAAGTTTATTTAAGCTTTTCCTTAGTTTCTAATAAAAGAAGAATTGAGCAACTACGGCATTTTGATGCAACAAAAACATCACATTTTGATTCTAAAACTCTCTGCAGAGACATGCAGTCAATGCTGTGCTTATCCCAGAAGCCAGACCTTGCTTCCAGCTATTTCCCCGTACTCCAGAAGGAAAGCTACGGCTTTGCAGCAGCTTGGAGTGTTTCAGGCTTTGTATTTGCTGCCATTTTCATTATACCAACAGCAGAGATTCCAACTCAAACTGGTGCGAGCCAAAGAGATGCTCTACACTGAGCTTTCAATGGAAGAACAGTAAATAATGATGCAGCAACAGTTATTAGTACATAACACATTTTTTGCCCGTGACCACACAGTTAAACACCAGCAAATCTACAAACAAACCAAGTTTTCTGAACCCCACTGCAGTGCCTTGTACTGATTTAAGCTGCTTCCTTCTTTCTGTATTAAGACTCACGACTCCTAATACCTCTTGCACTGATACAGGAAGGTGTAAGTACACTTTCCTGGTGGAAGCCAGGCATTTTCCATGATAAAACCCTGTTTTTATACAGCTAGAACTTCATCAAACCTAAAGGGTTAGGTTGAGACTCCAGAAATTAAGCTTTACCAAGAAAAAAGAATTATACCAAAGCACTTCAGTTTGAGACCAGTCACAGTACATCCAATTATGATGTAGGTTTTAATGTGCAACTTGAAGTACATAATTCCTCTGAATTCAGTTTTTACTGGTTTAGTACAAAAAAAGAGATCATTCTAAGTCACCAAATGAGCCATCTTTCCTCTCATCTGGAAACAACACAGCCACTTAATTAAAAGTGTGTGTGTGTGGTGGGGGGGTCTCTAACCATTATACTCATAGTTTTATGGGCTTATATTTTAAAGCTGAAGCCATTTGTTTAATTCTAACTGAAGCGTTTTGGGGAGAAAGGTGAGGGATGCAATCCAAACACCAAGTTATCAGGAGTGGTCATGTCAAAATACTTCCACCACTTGATTCAAGTAGATTTTCAAACACTTCTTACAGACAACTAGAGGTAGTGACAGTTTAAGTTGCCTTTTGCCATGGTCATGCTGGTTGATTCCTTACACAAAGGCCTTGACTTCGGTGCTTACTACTCATCTGATATCAATAAATCCTTACGTAGACAACCTATAAAATGTAGCTTTCAATTCAAAAGCCACTCAAAAGATGTATTCACGCACTACAGGTTATCAAGAGATAACAATCTTGGATTATTTCCAAACTATTATCTAAACTATTATTATCTAAATAATATCTAAATTTAGTACTGTTATCATTTTCTACTTTATTCTTATACCCTAGAGGCCCTAACTCAACATTACAGAGAGTAGCAATGCTAATGTCCGTTCATGTGACAGCCTAAAAAGTGGACAAAAAAGCCTGGAGCAAAGGCAAATGAAAGAAAATCTTCAGCTAAACATACCTGGAATGAAAAGGAAACATGTGATGGTGAAAAACCTTTTCCACAAGTGACTCAGCTGCCACTGCTGCTTGTGCATGGTCTGTTTTCCCATCAATTACCCTGTAATTCATGTTTAAGTTTCTCTTGAACCATAAATCCAGTAGCTTCACTTGAAAAGATAGATTTTTAGGAAACACATTGGTTCTTAGTTCCAAGCCTCTGTTACAAAATCTGACAATCCACACTCCTTTCTGAATTTTAATTTTAACTAAAATTTACAGACTTCACAAAATTTACAAACTACCCCCTTTAGCAAAAAAAGGGATGGACTTTTAATTCAAACCATATTAAATATTTACCCATCATGAAAATAATGCCACTCAAAGACTTTATATGTCAGTTCACACATTACACATATAATGTATTTTTATGCTGCTACTGACCCCTTAAATCAATAATCTGAATTTATGTCAACTGGAATCACTGCTTTATCTGTTTGACACTTCTAGCATCTGGAATAGCTTTAGCAATTGAAAAATAAACCACAGGACAAAAACTATCAGAAGTAAGACCATGCTTAAGATGAATATATCACTCCACCACATTTAAAGGCTGGATCAGGTATCAGATTTTTCCTTAACTCGGATTTATCTCCCTTTTTCTGTCCAGCACACTTTTAGCAGCACATAGGACTACTTTAATACAAATCAGTCTGAGAATTTCAAGGCAATATTTTTAATTCCATAATTAAATTTCAAAAACTGAAATTCCTGGAATTTCTTAACACTCATATGAGCCAAAAGGAGATGTGACAGGACTCACTACTTCCACTGAAAAATTTGTTAGAGGATGAAGAAACTCAAAATTACTGTGTTGTTAATTAATCCTACTATAGGATACAACTGTAGAATTAAAAGTTGTATTTTGAAAATACTGATATCCCCTCTGATATCATGTGATCATAATATCCATCTACTGCTTTTAAGCATCACAAAGCTTCTCACGTCACCTCAGTCCTGCACACCAACTCAATGCTTTCAGCAGCCTAAATCCAGCCTTCACGTTCAACATCATTCAAACTGCCTCGTGCTGTAGCCAAATTGCCATCACCAGTAAAGCTGATGAAGCCACTGATGTGGGCAATCCCAAACAGGGCCTTGTGCACAGGCAGGAACTTACCCATGCATAACTGTTATTTTTCCTAATACAAAGTCATTCCAGGGCCTTTAAACATTTTAAGAGATTCAATCACTGAGGCAACAGGCTGCACTTTTATTGCAGAATGGTGCTATTTAGGAAAAAATAAAAGAAAATAGTTATACCTATCTATCAATCTGGTATTTCAAATGATTTTTTTTTTTTGAGAACAGTCTCAAAAGTAATTATATCTGCCTTCCTGGCATAACTTGGAAACATTTCTTTAAACTCAACCTCATAAAACTCTTTTCATGTTACTAAACCTGAATAACTGCTCTGTTCTGAAACCACAGCATTACAGCTCACTACAAAGCATTTCAGAAACGGAATGGTACGAACTCAAAAAATATTCTTTGTAATCTGTTGAGTTGAGAAATTAGTGCTTTCATTTTGGACCTCTCCATGTTATGCAGGGCATTGAAAAGGCCAGTGCTTTCTATTTAACCAAAGGGGGAGCAGTTCCTGTGATTGAAATCTTTTCCAGTTCCACCAAACTAAAGCCATGGATGGACAATTCCACAGGACATTCTCACCTTCGACATGTGCTAATGAAGGTTTATTTGTCTGCCATGCCCACACGGTAAGTCCACAACACAGGGCTATGCCTTTCCTTTTATTTCCTTTTGGGGTTTTTTGAAGTGGAGAGGGGAGAACTGGGACCAAGAAGAAACTCTCATCTCTTGTGTCTCTTGGCTGCCACAATTCTGGTTCAGCTGGAACCTTCTGGGGAAAGTGCTGAGCCTTCTCAGGAAAAGATGGCACAGCAGGAAGGCACCAATCTGGAGCACAAGTACGGACTGAAAGAACCTTGAAGGTACCATCTACATCCTTCCTAATACAACGAGTAAACTGAAAATCTACTGTTAGAACTGATGAAGAAGACATTTTTGAAGACCAGAACAAACCACATTACATTTGTGGAAAGGCAGGAGCTCAATGACACAACTGCTGGACAGAAAGATCCACTCAGCCAGGAATAAGTAGCATGGGAAGGAAAAATCAAACTGACAGACAAGACCAAAGCAGGAACGGTATGTCACAATTCCATTCCTGCTAATGTGTTACATAGAACAGGAGCTTTGCAATCTGTGCACCAACACAGAGACCTCTCCCAGGGCACAGCATCCCAGGATCTCCCCCAGCACTGGGCTGCCACGACTGCAGCAGTGCAGCAGGTAGGAAGGAGAGCAAGGGTTCCTGCAGGAGCTCCCACCAGCCTCACTACTGGAAAAACACGCAGAGTTTTACAGGCTGCAAGAACCAGTTATGCATAGGCTGCACATTGTAAATTCTTTCACCATTATGGAAATTCCTACTGCTGTGTGGCCTAGAGAATGAACATGATCCCCTTTCAAAGGCCCTTCTTCAGAGTTTCCAGCTCTGGATTTTTCCTACCATCTTTCCCAGCTTTTCTGAGCTGACCTTTGCAGAGCTACAGGACTTGAGGTTGGGGTGAGGGGTAAAGGGAAGGAGCTCTCCCAGAGCAATGCATTCCATACATTACTTGGGTAATGGCACTGTAGTTTGTGTTTGGGTTCAATTCCCTTCCGCCTCACTGAAAATACCAATTCTTAGTTATATTCCTGCAGAAAACTTGCAATGTTTCATTGTCAAATCCCTCAACTCCCATTTCTCTGAGCACCAAAGGGAAAAACCCTAAAAGGCTGGATTTAGTCACAGCTTTAACATTTTGCGAATTCCTTCAGCTGTGTAATGCAAACCTAATATTTTTTAAATAGCTTGAGAGAGGGTTCTCAGGTAGTAAAAAACCACTGAGTGAATTGAGATTTTTATGCCCTCCCACCACCATTTTCTTCTTGTTCTCTCTGTTAGGAAGGTCATCAGTCATTTGAAAGACCTGTGGCTTCATTACTACCTTCAGACTCCCCATTTGTGCACCAGAGATGATGTCAAAGTGCTTAAAAGAACAAAACCCAAGGACACATGAGGGACAGTGTGCACACCCTCAGAAAGAGACCCCAGTTCTGTGTCCTACAAAACCTGTGATTTCAATCTGTTAAACAGCTGATACGCTAGGAATTAAGATGCTGCCTCACTTAATCCCTATGTTCTGATTCTTTGGTTTGTTTTCTTTTCCTCTAAGACCATTTTCTTATGCCCAATGCCAGGTAGAGGACAGTATGTTAATTCCTCTGAACACTTAGTAATAGGCTTTGAAAATCTTAGGGCCTGGAAGTTTAGGGACTCATTTTTGGGAGGGTTTCTGACTAAGACAAATTACAGCCTTTATGTCCTCCTTTTCTCTATATAAATTAGATTAACAAGCAGTCTGAAAAATTACAAAAAAATTGTAGCAAAAATCACCTAATGACCAAATAAAAAAATCTAAATAACTCCCAACCTTCATCTGAAGGTGTCCATCACCATCTCAAAAGTATAAAATTGTACTGGAAACCTCTAAAAAGTTTAAGCATTCAAAGTGCCACTGCTCTATTAAATGACTTTTCTTACTTAGATCTTTGAACATATTAATTTTAAATTAAGTCTGCTGATTTTTCTCTGCTGATATTTTCAAATGCCACAGATGATACCTCTGCAGTATTATTAATTTGATCCATATACTGAGAAACACTAAAACTCAAGGATGTGTTTCCCTTCAGGTTAATTACTGTTTGCCAGTAAATTGCTTCTGTGCTAAAAAAGTGCTCAGAGGTTAAAAAGGCATTAGAAGGTCACACTTTGCCTTGAAGTGAAAGACAAAGAAAAAAATCCACTCAGCTGGGCTATGAAATTCTCACATTCCAGCCCAGATAGTAGACAGTTATCTCAACCATGCAGTAAGGAACTAGGTATTTTCAGCTGGATCAAGGTGCAGCATGGCACAGGACACCTCACATGGTGCAATCCTCACCCTGCTCATGTCGTCACTCTCGAGTCTCCCTGTCTGTTCACTTCTCACAGGGATAACACCAAGGACATCTGCAGCCATCGCCACCCACTTGCTCATTTTCTGAAACAAAAAATCTCCAGCTCAGCACTGACTTACTGATTTGCCAGAGGGCAACGGCAGGCAAAGGGTTTACACTCCAACCACAAAGAATTTCAGGCCACATTCAAACAACAAAGGGTCAGCCAGGTGCTGTCCCATACAAGAAAACAATTTTCTGGTTCTGAACTTTACCTTTTGCTCTCAAGTCCTCCCCAGGGATATTGTTTCTTTTAGACTCATTTAAAAAACCACCAATGGAAGGCAGAGAAAGGATACAAGCCCAAAGAGCTGCGTTAAAACAATGAGATTATTCTTATCAATACACAGTAAATGTGAGCCAGGAAACTATAAATTCTTAATACAAGTTTACTGTGTGCCCTCAAATTCCTTTACGAAGTCACCAAGAAGCATGTGTTAATTAATCTATAAAGACTTTTTTTTCCTACGACGTATTTCTAAGGTAAGTAAAAAGTTATAGGACAAATGTATTTATCATTATTTGGAGAACGAGCTTCCTGACAGTGAATAAAACACATACATAACCTCAAAGCTGAAAGTAGCAAACAAATTCTCTCCATTTGGATCCAAGAGGAATTTATTGTGGATTTGCTGCACTGAGCAGACTGACCTTCAGTCCTGACATTTTCAGTTAAGAGTTGTTATAAAGCCTGTGTGTACTCTTGCACAGACGTATATAACTATGCACTCTGTGTATGTGTGTGTTTGAGAGGGTATTTCACTGTCTATTCAATCACTCCCGGGCTGCGACTCTTATCAGGACAGTATTACAGAAATACTAGAGATGATGAGTTTTGAATAGTTGACAGGCATCCTGCCATGTGATTGTCAGGCAACACTTTCATATGTAAAGCCTCATTTGTAGGATTAAAGCAGTTACATTACTAGCAAAAAGTAAGATAGAATTCTAATATCTTTAGTGCGATTTGTTTCCAATTTTGCCCAAAGAAAAAATACTGAAGGGTGTGTGTGAATTTAGAGGCATCAATCCTAATGACGTAATAAAGGCAAATTTCACTTCGCAATCTTTGACAGAACAGAAAATTAAGATCTTTGGGAGAGGAACTAATTACAGTGCAGCAGAAATCACGCCGTTCAGGTTAGGAAAAGTCCTTAGGGAATGTGAGCCCAACTAGGAGCAGCTGAATCCATGTGCTGTGTGCCATGTTTGCTCAGCACGCGGCGACCAGGCTGGGCTGAGCTCACACTCCAGCTCCACATGAAGCTGCATCTGAAGCAAAGCAACCAACAGGAAATTGTTCTTGTGATCCCCTGCTCTTCAAAGCCCCGGCCCCTCAAATCCGTTTCTTGGTTCAAAGTTTAATTACCCATGCTCTCCATCCCTGCACAGCGGGGACAACAAAACACCCTCAGGATGGCACTGGAATGTCACAGGCTGCTGCAGGACACAGCTCCTGGATGGTGGAGCCTGCTCCAACCCCACAGCAACACATTCCTCATCTGCTCCACGGGACTCCTCCAATCCACACACAATCCACATTCCTCATCTTCAATTCATCAGACTTCCATTAATACCAGAATGCCAATGAGCATATAACAAATGTATGTATGTAACAACACAGTGTCATGTCAACAAGAGAAATTATGAGCTTAAAATAGTTGTATTGGACTAGTGAACAATTGCACAGACTAATTTGGTGACAGAGAACAACACTTCAATAGCATAAATGAATTTTAGTGCATAAAAATACTTGTGGAAAAAAAACAAGTATAGACTTAAAGTTTTTTTCAGGGTTTGTGAAAGTCATAATATTTAACTGAATGCCACAGATGAGAAGTGTGCTCAAATCTACAGAGCAATTAAAAAGTAGCAGCAGAACAATTAAGTCTTCTAAAAGTTTTAAAATGTTTCCAGTCTGAAAAAGGTGAAGGTGGAAGAATATAAAAATGCCAGATGAGAGCTCCACAAAATTAGTCCAGGCAAAGTAATTACTACTTAGATGGCATCACCTCAGATTAATAAAAATGAAGAGCATGTCCCATATCTTATCAGCTGCTATTTTTAGGATTTTGATCGATCTGTAGACAATTACCCAGGGCAAAGATAATGACAACTCCAAAACCAAACCCATATTTATATAGCAATAAACTCAAACTTCCAGGTGAAGATTGACAGAATTATTGCTGTGAGTTTATTCATTGCCAAACTGCATAAGGGATACCAAAGCAGTTTCTCTGCAGACATGTTTCCCTCTCCCAAATTCATCATCTGGCTTGGAGGAAAAAAAACAGTAGAGAACTGTGGAAATAACTTGCTGACCCAGGTGTGAACAGAGTTTTATTTAGCCTGGATCTCATGAGTGAGAGGGAAGCAGTCGCTGTCTTGTTGCCCTTAGACAACAGAAATGAAGAAAACAAAACCAATTAATTGCAAAGCTCTCAGAGGCACTGATACACCATCTGGCATAAGCAAATCCCACACAAGCGCTTATGCACATCACCATGCATGACAAAAAAAATTTGTCAAAGACCTACTTGGAGTCTAACACTCAAGTAATTTATTTTGGGAGCTAACTTGATTCCTTAACATGTTTTTTTATAAACATTAGAGTAGGCAAGGAAAATTCCTTACTGGGCTGCCACACACACACACCTTTCTGGTGTCACACCCAGAAAGCCTCTTCCCCCCAGCAACTGGTAATAGATTTTGGGATGCCCTATGAGAGGACAGGAAGGTCTCAATCCTCACAGTCAGAACTGCTTGCATTATCAAGCTAATGGAAAAAAATGCAGAAAGGATATGAAGTCAGAGTAGTTGGAGATACTTGTGACACCAAAACAAAGCAACTGAATAATAAAAAGAGTTCAAATCTTGAGTCCCACTGAACCAGGCCATAAACACAAGGAATACAACAGAGCACGACTCAGTTACAGGCAGTCTCAGCTGCACCACAGTTCTGAGGGCATCTGGGCTTCATTCATCCATTTGTAAGACCAAAAATCACCACAGAAAAGAAAAATGAAGCATCAAACTTTAGTATTCCTTACTCCACATCCTCAACTATTACTGTCACCTTCACACACAAAACAGTCCTGCAAAGTAACCTCAACATGTGAGGAAAGCATGGATGTACATCCCACACAAGTGGATGGATTGGCTCCCAAAGAAGAAAAGGGAACAAAGTCTTAGGTCAGCACTCAACATGGCTTTTCTTCCAATTTCTCTTGCTGGTGGTTTCCTATTTTAAGATGGAAGCCCATGAAAATAATTTACTTTGTGTTTTAAACAGAACAGATTTCTGATTAGCCAGCACAGTTTACATAAAACCAAAACAGATAAAAATATACCAAAACCCATAGAAATCATAATCTCTCAAAACAAATAGGAAAAAAGAAAATGAAAATAAAGGAAACTCATACTTTTGAATGCAAAGGGAGAAAAGCGGGAGAGTTTTTCCAAACTGATGCCCCAGAAAAGCTGCATTCCTGCCTGACAAAAGCACACCTGTGCCACTGCTCTGCTGTGCCAGAGCAACTTGGTGTAGAAAAGGTCAAGAGGCAAACTTTATGAGCATGCAAACACTGGAGGTACAGCAGAAAGCAATTTGCCACCTCTCCAGGGCTGTAGATGCTCTAAATTCATAGCATACTTTGTCATCAATACGGCCTGGAATAAAGACCAGACACCAGAGTGAGTCATTGCAGAGAACATTCTTTCCTTACACATTTCCAATTTATAAACTAAACTTGGCACCTTGGGAAAAAACTCTGCTACTACCCAGGGAAAGCAGAAAGAGAGATTGAAAGGTATTGTGAAGTATAAATTATGATTTCACTTAATCACCACTAAATTTACACTTGCCAATTTCTGAGTACATTAAACATATTTTTCAGTAACACGCTACAGAGATTAATTGCTTTGCAAAAGAACTGCCATTCAGTGTCTGGCTAAGTTCTCATTGCTGTTTGGGAAGGACAGAAGTATTTTACAGCATGACTTTATTTAATCCAGCTATCAAAAACTCCTCTGGCAGTCCTACAGTTTAAATCTTGCCAGGCTGAAACAACTCTGGTACGATTTCAAGCAGCTTAAAAAATTGTGAAATTGCAAAAGGAGTATCTGCATTATAGAGCAGGGGTTTTTTAAATAAACGCATTTTAAGCAGCAAAAATTCTCTAGAACAATCCGTCATCTTGATTAGTAATTGAATAAACTTCACGACGTCTTGATACAACAGAAAACATCAGGATTGTAAGGCATGGAACCAACTACCTGCACTGTACACACCACATCACCAGCTTTAAAAGAAATCCTATACTCTACTTCCTACCAGTATATTCCATTTTATTCCAAGAGAAAACTACATGTTTGTGACAGCAGTAAGTTTGGAATCTTTCTGCAGGAATCCCACAGAAATCAGAGGGTCTCACACCCCCCAGGCTCTCTCAGGCTCCTGGTTCATTACTAAAGAGAACATTGCCAAAGAACTGTTAATTTGTAAGACTACTGTGCCCTAATTTTGTAGCAAATAAATCTTCCTAGAGTCCACAGCTGTGAAAACAAAAATACATAAATACACATGAAACATGAAGGAAATTTCTAGAAGTGTCATCCCACTGCCACTAACAGAGGGGAAGGTATCTATGATTTACTCAGTGGTTTGACACCTTTTGGTGCCTCCGTTTTTCAAGGGAGAGAACCCACCTCACTTCTAACAATATCTTTTTCCAAATCTGGAGAGCATTTTGGACAGGGTAGAGCGACTGCTGTTGGATTTTGCCTTCTTTTTTAGTGCAACACTCAGTAGCCAAGTGTGCAGTCCAAGGACGACCCAGCTGGGGGTATACGACCTCAGATTTATTTGGGGAGTGCTCAGTTACACCACTGTGAAACATTCCATATAATCTTTGCTGAACCGGTTTGGTTCTGGCAGGTGTAAACAGTAGAAGAAAGGTGAAGGAGAAGGCAAAATTCTCCTCTGAGAGCCCCTGGGCACCAGCACTGCAGCGTTTTTGGGCCATTCTAGAGAGTCTAGTCTGAATTATGAAATTACAGACATCCACAACTTGTCACATATCCTGTTTCTCCAGGATCCTCTTCCAAAAATAATACAAGTCTTACTATATAACTGTGCGTTGTGTTTAATTCAGTTGTTAGACATGGTGCCTTGACTTCCAACCATTCATCTTGCAGCCTTTAATATCAATTTGTTGCATTACTGCTCAGTACAGAAGAGTTTGGCTGCACTAGACATATATACACATAACAGAGAAGAGCTTTTTCTAACTACATATTTTTATTTCTGAGAAAGTTAAAAGAAATAACTCAATATATTAATTATTATTATATTAATATTCTTAAATCTAAAATAAACACTGCCAATTAATTTTCATTACTTTATTCATCCTTCACGTGAAGGTCAAGGATAGGCCCCTGAGCAGCCTGTTCTAGTGAGTGGCATCCCTGACCATAGCAGAGTGTTGGAACTTGATGACCTTTAAGGCCCTCCTGACCCAAATCATTTCATCATTCACATAATTCTGTTTTTTTAAAAAAAACTTTTTTAAGCTGTAAGAACATTCAGCTTCAAGCATTTATTAAATCAATTAATGTTGCACTAAAAATGTCTTGCAACAAGATTTCATCTCCACAGATAAATAAAAACATCTGTTTACGTTTCTATTGTAATCAGTTCATTTCAAAGGGACAGAATTTGTATTATCCTTTATTTCATAATGAAGTTGCCAAAAAGTCTGGTCTACAAACAAACTTTGTGCTTTCCTAAATAAACCAGCAATTAAGCAAGGGAGCTGCTGTCTGCAATGACAAACAGCTGCAGTAGGTGTTTTACAAGTAAAGTTGCCCTTGGGAACTTCCCCTCCCCTTGTTTTTTTCATAATTATGCCATTTCTGGTTCTAGAAGAAAAATTATTTCACTTAAAACACGGGAGCAGCCATCCCAAAGTCCTCCACACACCTCCCCTTCCTCTCCTCCATGTGAGAGTGATTGAACAGTGACCAGGTTGCCCAGGGAGGTGACGGAGTCTCCACCTTTGGAGATGCTCAAAATCCATCTGGACACAATCACAGGCAGGTTGGATTAGATTTCCCTGCCAACATCAGCTGGCCTATGATTCTCAATTGTTGGATTTCTTAATTTTCTCACTGTCTTCCCATTCTTCTACATAGCAATATAATTTTTCCCTCCTGCAAAAACATTGCGGGCAGAGGGAAGAAATATTTTGCTTCCCTAATTTTATACACAATTAAAAATAGTAAATTCTAAACTTTCACTGTACTTTCATTCCGCAAAGGAAATAGGAAGAAAACATTCTAAAAAGCATAAAGGAGATAGAATGAGTAGAGAAATACTCCTCAAAAACCCCTCAATACAACTCCAGCTGCTATCAAACATGACATATATCAGAAATTTTTCTGGCCCATGTCTCAGAGATGTGATATTCTCCATCATTCCTCTCCTGCTCCTCGAGGAACAGCTCTCTGGACTACCATGGGCAATATGTCCCTCAGAAGATACTGCAGGGTTTTTTAGTTAGTAGAACCACAGTGTATGTGTTCTATCGTTCCACAAAGCACAGACCCACACAATAAATGTTCCAGTGGTACATTTGGAAAATATTTTGCCTTCTTCACTTGCTCTTAGCCTATTGAGGCAACCTAAAGATAGAACCAAGTGATACTCAATCCTCACTGGTCCCACCACTGGGTTGCTTAAAAAGAAAAAAAAATACACCAAAACAAATCAACTTGGAAGTTCCTGCAGCTGATCATTCCCTTCAGAGATTTGGGAATGAAGCTGAGAATCTTAGTCCTGAGTAATCCTGTGTATTTCAAAACTCTCCATGTAATCCAAAGTGAAGTCTGGAGTCAACACCTTCAGTACTGCAGCACTTTGGAGCTCTGACTCGTTCAGAGAGAGAACAGGATCCCTGATCACTGAAAAGTCTCAGGATGAATGTTGAACTGCAGCCACTGCTGGATACAATGCACTCTACAGCTAAAATATACAATTTTACTGTTTCAAATATTCCTTGCAGACACCTGTGCTACATTGCTTGAAGACAGATGTTGGCAAACCAACAATTCCAAGACTGATCTCTGTTTTCTCAATAAAAATGTGAAGATAAGGAGTGGGAAAGATCTTAAAGACTGGCAGTTCAGATAAGGTTTGACCTTTAATTTATTCCAGTAAAGGTCTGGACATGTCTGTGAGTTAAAAGAAATAAAAATCATTGATTTAATTCATTTCAGAGGTTCAACTCTTCAACTTGATTTCAGAAACTATGAGCCAAGAAACTCATTCCAAGAATATTAAGGTTCAAACCTTTCTTAAATTTCTTTTTAAAGGGAGGATCTGAGCATAGGAAATTCTGTAATTCAATACTCAGAAGAAAGATACACTTCAGGAGGCAAAAAAGGAGTTCTGAGTGCTGGGCTGAACAACTTGGCCTCCAGAGTCACACAAAGCAAAAGAGCACATGGAAAATTATGAGCAATTAAGGAACACAAAAATAAGATTGACAGGCTGTGCAATCATTCACATTCTCACTTCATTTCTAGGTATTCATTTTATTTATTTTTATATTTTAAATCTATATACACAGTTACCTCTCCACACTTTACAATGCTGTGTTCTTACGAGAATTTTGGAGGTTCTACAGTAACATATGGGAACTTTTTTCTTCTTTATCCTACAAGTTACTTCAGGCATCACTGCCTTAAACATTTGCTACAGCATGCGTATGAAATGCAGTGATTAAAGATCATTCTTTTTTTGCACTGGTAGCAGGGAAGATGTCAGAAATCTTTCACTGGAAGGTATTTTTCACTTCCTACTCTGTACATTTGCTTGCTACAAAAGTTTTTGGGAGGAAATCAGAGTGTTACCACATCCGGGGGTGCCTATGTATCTGATGTTGTTTACAAGAATATAATGTTCGTCTCCTGCCAAAGCTCGAGATCTCACGGCATATTTAAGGGAAACGTCAAACTGCATTTAAAAAACGGCCAGAACATTCAGTGAGAGCTTATGCCTCCAAATTATACCCTTGTAACGCCAGAAATAGTCTTTGCCTCCAACTCCTCTTCCTTGGTGCCTGAGCAAAATCCCAGGAACAAACGATGAACCTTTGTGGCTCTTTCTGTGTGTGTGGTTTCTGATCACAGGGAGCTGGTTCCCTGCCTGACCACCTGGAACAGGCACTGAAGACAAACGAATGCCTCCCAGATGTACAGATATCCAATACCCTGATTAAGACACTGACATGACAAGGGGCATGACATGACACTACAACTGCTGCTCCTGGTGCTCTTGGAAAGGAGGACATGGCAAATCTGCAGCCAAATTCTCTCAAAGAAGCAGTCGGGGAAGGGAACTGCATCCACCCCAACATAACAGTGCTAAAATAGGCAGAGACATTATTTCACTAGATAGGGAGTCATCTTTGTCGTGCCTAAAGCAACCCTAACAGGTCCGAGTCCACATTTAACAACTCAGAGCTGCTATAGGCCTCCTTCCATCATCATGCCTGTTGCACTCTAAGGGCTGTATTGCAAATACCCTCATCATTCTCTCAGAGATGTTGGTGCCAACTACTGCAACAGCCACTTGTGAATATCAATAATTTATTTTCTTGCTAAAACTATCTGCATAAATTATCCCCCTTCATTTGTGCAATTTGAGATACACCACCCTCAACACAACCAACAAGGATGCAGGGAGTAACTAACACCCAACAGTATAGCCAAGGTGGCAGTTCAAAATCCTTCAGGATGTATTTCAGGACTCACTACAGATGCTCCTAAGAGCCCTACTCTAATTCCTGAGCACTGCTCACAGCCATGAGAGTATTGCTTCATTTTCTCAATGGAGAGCCCATGCCACTGGTGAAGTAAGCAGAGCACGGAGTTATAAACATCCTAAGTGGTCATGGATTGCAGCACCAAGTGAAAAACTTGGTGTTTTTATGTTATATGGCACTGAAAAATAAAAAAAAGGGCTCTTACATGAACCATCTGTCGTCTTCCTTACAATAAACAAAACCCATTTACAAAAGCCTGGGTTGCACAATGATTACACAAACTCAAGAATCATTTTATCAAAAGCAGAAGAAGGAAATTCTCAAAGAATCCTCTTTTGCAGGAAAACAAGCCTGGATATGCCAAATTTCTTACATGCCCTGCACAAGCCAACACTGACCCAAGCAGTGCACAAGTGAGGCTGCACTCCAGGGAATCTGTCCCATCCTAATATCCCACCAGAGCATTTCCAAGGGCACACCAGACTTCCCACATCTACAGTCACACACACTGACTGACACAAGCTGCATTCCATGTATGTCCCTTTTAAATAGGCCTTAATAACAAGAGCAACCCAAAAGTACTCCATGACAGCCAACAGTCCCACTGATGACATGGGAGGAGAAAGAATCTCCAGTTTCCATCATCAGGGAGAAGAGCAGAGTAGTAAGGGGGGGCAAAACTATACTCTAATGATACTCTAAAATTATACTCTAAAACAAAGTAATCTCTCACAGAACTTCCTACTTCTCCTAATGCTTAATCTTTCCAGAAAAATCTTTAATTCAACAGATTTTTTCATCATATGCTGCAGGTTTTGTACGTAGATTGCACACATTAACTGTCATTGAGCAATGTAAAAGACTTATGAAGCAACTCAGCAAGAATGTACATCAGAATAGCAGTTTACATGCAAATATCTAAACTGGAAAGACATAAATTGTGTTTAGAAAGTGAAAGATGTGAAAACACTTTCACCAGGGATCCCCCCTGCAGCCAGGCATGTCAAAAGCCCTAATTAAAGCTGGACACAGACCCTGTGTTATACCACTATTTAAATTAAATAGCAGTGGTGAAATAAAAGGAATCTTTATTTTGTAGCTTCTTCTATATTAGATTCATATTTGGCATCCACAAAAGCTATGGATGCCTTCAGACAAAATTTGAGCAGGTATTTGGAACTCCATCCTGTATACTGCAGAGTTCAACTCGAGGGGACCTTTTAATTTTCTTCAGCTTTGGCAATCATGAACTAAAATATGTTTATCTGATATAAATGTCATACATTTAAGAATTCACACACGTGTGAAATACACAGACTGGAGCTGGTTTTAACCACAACATGCACTGGTGAACCTTCTGCCAAATCCTATTTACCAAGAGCACTGCTTGTGTGATTGCCTTGGCAATGACATTTGGCTAAACAGGATTTTGACACTGAGGGCCAAATTTGACAGCCACTAAATTGCAAAACAAATCAGCTAATAGAAATCAGATAGGATTACATTTATCCCAGAGACACTTGCACAAACATTTGATTTCAGTTAGTGATACGCTGGTTTACTCCAGTTAGACACAAATCTTTTGAAAAAAACAGATCTGTCTTTGACACACTGAAGTTGAAAAGATGCCTTCAACAAGTGGGGGATTTTTTGGCACAAGTCTCTGCTGAAAACCCATTCGTAAAATTTTCTACTGACTAATTAGTGGCATGTCCTATTTGCCTATTGACTTACAGCTTCTGATCAGGCTGGCTGGGGAATGAATTACAAAGCAGCATCTCATCTTCAGTCTGGTTTATTTTGGGCTAGCCTGTTACTCATTTGCAGATACAGAGGTCCTCTTAAATAGAATGTAAAATGAAGGCTGTCAGGAGTATAAATTTGTGTACAACTGAGTTCCATTACATGCTTTGATTACAGAAATGAAGGTCTTACCCCACAATTTTCCCTACTCAGCTCAGACTGACTATTTTATGCTCCTTACGTGGTTATTATTGCAACCACTGAAATTAAAACAAGGCTGCCTTATGTTCAGGGCAGTATTTTTGGGAGCTTCTCTTCTTTAGGCTCAAATCTCTCGCACACAAACTCATCTTCCCCTCTTTGATAAGCAATCTTTGCAAAATGCAGTGGCACAACCTGGGTAATACTTTATTGTTCATTTCCGTGAATAAACCAGAATTCCTAAAGATTCCTCTTAAATTTTTGTTGGTTTAGGGAGATTTTGCCATTGTATTTTCAGATGCACAAGACAAAACATAGAGAGAAATTCAAAGCTATAAGAATTTACACAAATATGCCTCTAACACAAGGAGCCAGGAGCATCAGCCATCAACTGCCGCTGCGCCAAAGAGGAATATATTAATATCTGCAAGCAAAACTTCTCCCACCATTTATCATAAAAACAAATGGGAAGTGCAGAAACATTTGAAAAAAACCCCGCATCCTCTGATTGTATAATCCCCATGAGGTTTCCAGGCCACAGAATGCAGGATAACTGCATTCCTCCCATACCAATCCCTTGCTTGAAGAAATCAGGCCTGGAATCAGTTTCTGAAACTCCTTTAACAGACCTGTTTTTCCCGAAGTTGAGAGAACAGACTAAAACTCAAGGAAATCTGCATATGAAAAAACAATGGATGCTCCTAATTAATCAATCACTCCCGCAAAAAGTTTGAACATCTCCCTATTTTTAAAGTAATTTTTAAGCTTTTGTAAATGTTAAAATATGATAATTTCACGTGCATATTACTAAAAGAATTTCTTTCTAGAAGTCATTAAATGTTAAAGGGTTCATAGTGGGTTAGCTGGAAAAGAATTAATGTAGCACAAATAAAATGCATCTCAATGACAGGAATTTCAATTCTGGAACATGAAATTCTTCCCAAATCCACGTGCAACGTGCCATTGTCAGTACTAAAGGAAAAGCACAGTGGCTACCCATATTATACAGGGGGAAATCCATTGTAAAACTTTGTGGCAGAAGAAAATTCAGGCAAGGACTAAAATATCTTGAAACAAATTTCTGTTTAAGTGTAAATAAAACCTGCATATTTTGCAATCCTCCAAAATCCCTATAAACCAAAATTTTAAAATACTGGTACATTTAAATGAGAAAAACCTTCAAAAAGCAACACCATTTGAAAGCAAACAACCCTGCAAATAGAACATAAGTGATAAGAATGTCAAAACATGGGCAAGTGGTGATACTGAAGTGTCTATCAACATTCCTTCCTAAAGCAAAAAAATGCTGGTGAAATAAAGCCCATTTCACAGGGTACATTTTGCCAAATCTGACAAAAATGGTGTCTCATTTCTTGTCTGTCCATTCATAGCAGGCATTTACAAAACTATTTGCAGTCTGAGCTAGTGTTCTCCAGTTTGCCAAATATTCTCTATCCCTACCTCCCCCCCCCCCAAAAAAAAAATTTAAAAAAAATCAAAAGCAGCTCATCACAGTCAGGAGGGATTCAGATGAGCAGGGGATGGGTGCACTTCAGGAAGGCTGCAAATCACCCTTGATTACATCCATGCAGGGTTACATGCTGGGGCTGCAGATGCACAAGCCAACTCATTTACTCATCTGGGGTCAAAGTCTACAAATTAACAAAGCAATGGTTGCCCTGGGCCTCTATTTAATATTGGCTGTTATTTAGATGTTATAAAACTCAGGAGACGATGATTTTTAGTGCGCCTGATAAACCACAGTTAAGCCTATAACTCATGCTTCTGTCTCAAACTGATACATGGCTGTTTCTATATAATTACCTATCTACATATTGGTCTTTTCAATCCGGAGTTGACTGATAAGGTGTTTGCTTCACCTTGACTTAGGTCTGACCCTTCCATGAAGGTTTGCTAAGAGCACCTTCATGCATCTTTGTAAATCTGTATCCCCAGTTTCTTTCAATTTAAAACATGCCCTTTAAAGCTTTACAGAAAATAATCATCTGATATTCAGTCCTCTCTTGCTGCACCCTACCACTGCCCCTGCACCATCTTAGTTGCCCAGAGAAGCTGTGGCAGCCCCACCCTTGGAAGTGCCCAAGGCCAGGTTGGACAGGGCTTGGAGCAATCTGAGATAGTGGAAGGTGTCCGTGTCCTGGCAGGGGGTGGGATGAGATGGGCTTCCAGGCCCCTTCCAAAACAAACCATTTTATGGTCACACTGATTGGAGAATCTGTTTTTCAGAACCACCAAAAAAGACTGCCAATAACACAGATGACTTATCTGCATTCATGAGGCTCCATAATCATGTCAACAAAACCAGGGGAGCTCTAACCTCACAGAAATGGGAAATCACAAGGAATTATGTACACAACCAGCTTCCTCGCTTTCAAGCGGAATTCTTAAGCAACTGCATCCTTCGGCACAAGGTGATCAGTCACCAAATAAACCTGCAGGAAATCTCTCTCCTGCTGCTCAGAGGATGACAAAAACTTTCAAGGATTTCTGAACTTCCCTTCTACAGTGCACACATTTCCATCTGCACAGATTCCACAAGGATTTCACACACAAATACACCAGAACTATGTTCTGGAGGTAGCTTTATGTCACCAAGTATAAAACTCCTTGGAAGAACAAGTTATGTAACCACAGGTCCACATACTTTCCTTGAAATGTCAGAACATTTGCAAGTGGACGCTATTTTGGTGCAGAAATTGAGACAAGTGAAAAGGAACAAGAAAGAATGACACTGAAACTTGTCAAATCACACAAAACACACAGATCTATGAGCACAGAGCACAGATTCACTTGGGCCACCACATGCAAACCTTTAATGTGGTAAACCCAACAAGGAGAAATCTACACATGCAAAATCATAGACATTTTTCACATAATGACCCATAAAAAGCTGAGAGGAAGAACTAATACCAATTTGGAGAGTAATTTCATGGAGTTTACCATAAAAAAGCTATTCTTAAACATGTATTGCCAAACATAGTTTATTGCCTGTAAAAGAGCTTAATTTTACCTAACATGACAAACAGTGAAATTCATTTTTCTACCCCAGTCCCTAAACTAATGACCCATTTATGTTAAATAGGAACTAAACCATGAATTTCTTTTGTACTGGCTTTAACAAAACAAGGCAACCATATCTCACCTCCCCAGATCTGATCTGACTGAAATCAGCTTTCCCGTTGCCTCATCACTGATGACATCCACAACAGTGCCTCTCACCACGGTGTCTGTGAACACCTTAAATATATCACCAGCAGATCCAAAGAAAGGTGCAATATCTGCAAAAGCAGATGGTGTAACAGGTCTGGCCAGTTGGATAAAAGCCCAGGTTTTCATACCTTAAAATCAATTGAAAGCTTGAGCAAAATGAATCCAACAGCTCTCTGAATGCGTCCAGATTTACACTTCAGCATAGTTTTTGCATGAGCAGCCTTCCTTTAGAGCCTGGAACAGCGCTTAACATGATAAATGGAGAAAGCATGTTGCCATGTAATGAAAGTAAAATCAAAATCTAGAATACAATCTGATGACTGGTATGTAGCACATAAAAATAATAAGAAGTTGAAAGGAAGAGAGAGAGAACGAGGCACATGGCTTCAAAGGATAAAACATTCCCCCAAAATGTCACAGTTACACCCACAGCAGAGAGCATTTATCAAAGGAACTTTTCCATGCCATGCTATTTGTCCTCCTACAACCTGAAAGTTGGATTTCTATGTTTTCTTCCACCCCTTCACACTGAAAAACCTCAAAGGAGCATCCAGAGTAAACAGAGACCACGTGAGAAATCCCTTGTGACCTTAAATGTTATAAAGGACTTTAATGTTCACCATTTCAGCTGTAAGCCTACAGCAGGGGTCCTTAGGGGATATCAGTGCTCCAATATTTCTAGCAGGAAGAGCCCCTCAAAAGCATGAAAGGACTTAACACAAACTGGATTTTTTTTTTCATTATTTTCATTAATGTCTGCATTGGGACTGCTATCTCGAGTTGGCTATTTCAATAAAAACACCTGCTTGTTCAAGAAAAAAGGCACTCCCAGACGTGTTGATATGAACAGATTAAACCAGAGAGGACTCCTTTATATCCTTGATTTCTTCAACCACAGAAATGAACTAATTCTTCCATCTGACCCAAACCAGGAAAGTAGATCTAATACGCTAAAAGGTTGCTACAGAATATATACAAGAATAGGAATTTGTAGCACCCAGAGGCAAGTATTTAACATGTAACAGTCCTATGGGAAGGATGATATGGTTAAATGTTCAGCATTACAACTACCTGTCAACACCTGCTCACCTACACTCCCACAACGGCTAAAACCCATCTCACGCTCTGAGGCTTTATTTGGTCATCTGGGAGGGAAGTGAGAATTTTTTCCCTCCTCTTGAAGTGCAGCTCGTTCCAACTGTTTAAAAAGAACTATAGTTCATTCATTCATGTTATTAATTTAGTTTAATATAATAAATGATTTATTATTTCTTCTTAATTACAGTTTACCCACGAGGGTGTAGATCACTGCTTTCTGAGATCACACGCCTGACAGTGTTGTTCTCCTTGGATGATCAGAGTAAACTTATTCCCACAAAGAGACTGGCCACTGTTGCTAAATTTTTTCTGCCTGTAAAATAACTACTGGGCTGTTCATTTTACCTCCTTCAGTAACTGAAGGCGTATCTTGCTCAAGGTCAACACAAGCAAACGGAGGCTCTGCTGGTCTCCACCTGTGGGCTACAACTTACTTGTCACGACCAATAAAACATGAGGTGCAGCAGCTCAGGGCTTAGTTAAGTGGGATCCAGGTGAACTGGAACAGCACAGCACTTCCATAAATTGAAATAAAGATGGTTAAACAGCACCTCAGGGGCTCGGGCACCATAAAACTACAAGGCATTCACACACTGAATGGCATCTCTTGGGAGATGATCATTCTTATGGAAGACTAGATTTATTCCAACACATTTTGTATCTCTTCGAATCCTCTGAGCTTTTAAAAATCAGCCTGAAACATCAGCTGAACAGGAAAATGACCTCTGAATCCCCTTCTCATATTTTGACACCACTCCCTTCAGTTATCAAATATTTCAAATATTTGCAAGCTAAAACCTTGATGCTTTTAAATAGTATAATGTTAATAATCCAAACTAAAAACCACTGGGGCAAAAACTATCCTTGCTTGTTTTTGCAGCTAACATTTCTTCATAACATCACTTGCACTTAGGTTTTCTCATTCAGGGCAGTATTCTTCAATTTCTGAAACTTAAGGAACCATATAAATTGATAATAAGAAGAAAAACACATGTTGCATTCAACAAAAATACGCTGGAAATTGGATATTTGAAAGATACCAAATTGAATTAGCTGATGGTCTCAGTGCTCTAAAGTAAAAGCATTGGACTGTTTGAAGTGGTGGCAAGAAAGGAGATAGAGAGCCCTGCAGTCTGTTTTCTGAACCAACTTGATATATAATTCACATGTCATTTACAAACCCAAATAACCCCACATTATTTGGTTCACGAAAATTACTTCCTAACAACAAAAAAGGACGACTTATTACATTGCAAATCTCTAAGCTGATTTAAAATACAGAAAAGGAAGCAAATACTCAGCTCTGGCAAGACCTCTCACAGTAGCTCTTGTCACTTCCTTTCTATGTCCATGAGCACTTGGTCATTTCCTTCACCACTACATTTTTACCTTGGCATCCTTGGCCTTTTCTGGCCTCCTGATAACCTCTCTATATATATTCCAGTATGAAAAACTTTGTGCCTTCAATCTCTGCCTCTGCCCTGATCTCATCCTCCACTCCCCTTACAATTGCTGTTTATACCTACAACATATCGTGCACCTTTAAACTCAA
>WEKX01016645.1:1162-114955 GCA_013390025.1 Pitta sordida | reverse complement strand
ATCGTGCACCTTTAAACTCAAGCACCAAGTCAGGCTCCAGGGCTAAAATGTTTAACTCACCAATTCTTGATCTTATAACCACACATACTAGATATTTCCTTAAAAATCCTTCTGCCTAAAGGCAAAAAATATTTTTCTCTTTTAGTCAAATTCTAGTTGGATTTTTACTACTCCTGGAATTACATTCTAAGGTTTCTATCAATTTGAACCTGAGTAACCTTATTGGTTTTAAAAAAGAATCATTGTTAGAGCAGTATCTATAATATTTTCATAATTTTCACCAAATTCCTTGAAAAACTTGTTGCACGGAAAATAAATCCATGTACATTTCATAAATGTGTCTGGAAATGATGAAATTAAGGCTTTCTGGCAGAACCTTCCTTTAACACATAGTAACTTCAGAACTGGGATGTTCTGTGCACACAAGTACTCTCCTACCTTTTATTAAGCATTTTATTAACCCTCCTGTTCTATGTCAACTTCATCAGTGCTCTGCCATAATGTCATTAAGTCTCTTGAGTACCCCAGCATCATCGTGAGAAGCTTTTAGCATCTTTCATTCCTCCTTGTAAAATTAATTGACATTTCTGACATCGAAAGGTTATGATCTTTTCAAATCAAGACAGATTTTTGTAACTCTGTGGGTATTTTTTCCTTGGAAACAATAAAGTATAACCATGGTTTCTCTACAATAGATTTAATCCTCCGCGAGTCTCCTCTCAGTACAAAGGCAAAATTTCAAGTTACTGGTTTTCAAGAGCCCTTCCCACTCCACACCAACCCCTGCATCAAGTGCAGGCAGCAGCTCCAGGAAATGTAATTACTGACCAGCCTTGTATGTTTTGTAACTTGAAGAGCTCTGGCCATCTAAATTCCCCCTAATCGACCTTCAGCACAAGAAAACCTTCTAATTGGAACCACTGAAAAAAAAAAAGCTCTTATTAAAGATAGACCACACAACAGAAAAAGAAAATGACATACGCTTTGGTTTTGTTTATTTTGAATAGAGTACAGGAATTTATAATCCCTTCAAGGAGATTAATAACGTAGTTTTCTAAATTTATGCCAGTTCTCTGCTAGTCACTATTTCTCTCATTAAGTACTGGTTGCTTTAATTTAAAAACATAGTCTGTACTTTGATTGCCAAGCAACAGAAACACATGGATAAGAAAAAAAAAACTCATGACAATATGACGGAGGTCTTTCCAGCAGTGTGACCACAAAAGACATGAAGCCTCATCTTAAATATATCAATTTGTTGCTATAAAAAGGATTAATCAGTCCATATATAGTGCTAATACAGGCCATTATAATGGCATGTATGTACGATATTGATAGTTGTAATTACAAATACATATTAAGGATTTGCCCCTATTTACATGACTTACCTCATTACAACAGTTGTACAGTCAGTGCAATGCTCAGGGCAACAAACATGCCATGCTTAGACCATAAGCAACTCAAATTCAAACCTACATGGAAATTATCACCTAAATTTACACATTTTTCTTGATTTGAGTACATTTTTGTTCTGTGGAATTTCAGCAGGCACAGGAAACAGGACTTGGGAACAACCAGAAGCAATGGAGCTGTGAAGTCGGGTTTCATGACTGCAAGGACTTCACTGACCTCACAAATTCAACAATAGCCAAACACATACCCTCCATGGACTTGCAGTTTAATTTACAATCCAGCTCTTCAGGAAGATCACCACCTTCCTTTTTCAGCTTTTTACACAATTTAACCAGATGTAGCAACAAAACCATGCAAGCACCACTCTCCAACCAGCTCCTGTAATCACCAAGTCACCCTGCTGGGTAAGGAGGGTGTTCAGGGTTCCCCTGGCTACAACCACCCCTCAGCATGTTCAATACATAAGACTAACGTCTATTCAAACATCTTTTGTGTTCCACAATACATGAATGTCAAAGAAACTTCAATGAGCAAAGCAAAAAACGCCTCATGGTCTTCTACACCTGCGCCAAGACAACGGCAATCACGGCAGAGAGCAGCTCAATGAGAGGCGCATCAGGTCTGGGTGTGGCAATCAATGCACTTCACAAATTAAATTTACCGTGCACATAATCGCTCTGCTTCTGCTGTCACTCCATCTTTCAGGTTATTCCTTTAACTTGCTAAAGGCTAGGAACAGAATTTCGACAAATGCTTGCCAGGCTTCTCGCTTTTGGGAGTCCCACAGTTCTTCCCAAATGTAGATGATCTTGAATTTACAAAAATAAAAGGCTTGAAGAACACTTCGAAGAGCAAGATTTTGACATAATGTGGTACGATCTTTTAAAGTCTGTTTGGACAAAGTACTCAGTGACATGATATAGGTTGGATTTTTTAACAGGCAATATATTAGATCACAAATATTTCATTTTCTTCGACATTCACAGACCAAAAGGAAAAGCTGTTAATTCTAAAGCAGCATTTGAAAAAAAAAAAAAAAATCTGGTGCTTTGCCTCAGATGACCGTAATTAGGATGATTTTGAACAGAAAAGCTCATGTGTCAAAAGCTTTTCTCTGCAATAAAAGAACACTTAAAGACTAAAATGCTTCAGCTGTTACCCAAATCCCAGGTACTGTTTTCATTTCTTTGCAACCCACTGCTAATGCCCTACAGCAGCTGTAACACCCACAGCCCTGCTGTGGGGCAGCATCTTCTAACTAATGAAGTGTTGACTGACAACCAAATAAAACCCATGATTCTGTAAATGAAGAAGTAATAAAGTTGTCACAAACTAAGGAGCTGGTTGATGAGTCCAACAGCTCAGTCCTCGTTCATGTCTTTCACTCGGAAATGAAGACGCCTTGGAAAGATATCTGTTCATCTCCCTACAGCCTCCAACATCAGAAACCTGAGGCAGAGCTATTTTCTCATGAACAGCAGTTTTATAATTCCCGGGTCACTGCTCCATGGTGATCACAACAGAGGAGAAAAACAGGCTCTTTCAATGGCAGAGTAAAAGACTCAATGCAGACAGGTTTTATGCCATTTGCAGGGCACTCGAAGGTCAGACTTCACACGTGGAAGGGTTTTCATGGAGCTGCTACGGAAGGGAGAGTTCCACCGAAAGGCAAAGTGTACACACCATACCTGAGGAAATGCCACTTCATACCCTCTCACCAGTTACACCATCCACAACTGCAGCTCCACCACACAGCTGGAGAACATCAGGTGCTTCCTAAGCATCCACATCTAACAGAAAATATATTTACCCTCTTCATGAGCAAAAAAAAAAAATAAAAAAAAATCTTTTTTACATCTTTTTTACACAGGAGGGAGTTTCAAGACTACAAGAAAGCATGAGCACACATCATCACCCAGAAAAATGAAGACAAGACACCCAATCAGTGAGCTCAGGAAAAACCTATCTGGCAAGATTATGATCACACTGTAAAATGACTCCAGGTAGGATCAGAGGATCTCATGTCACACAGATCTCCAGATACACTCCACAGCTTTGTTCTAGCTACAACATGTAATCTGAAATTTAATACTGCAAAGGAAAATGCAACATAATGACAAAGATTAAGTTTTCATTTTCTGAGAGGTTTTTCAGCCCAGGGATTACTAACAATGTTTTCAATGTTTAAACTTGTCTTCTGATGATCTGGTTGTATTTTAAGACATTTATAGTAAATTAACCATTTTTTCCCTACGCTGTGAAATTTTACTTGAAAAATATTTTTAGTCTTTAGGAAACAGTGCAGAGAAATAATTCTCACCCGCTTTTAAAATTGCCTGAGTCACTTGCCCCTGAAAATGCAATTTAGAATAAATGGTATTTTTTAGTGGGGGAAGAGAGTGTTTGTGTGGAATTATTTTTCTTTAATATCTGCTTATGGACTCAGATACATCATAAAAGCTGTTGGAGAACAGTAGCATTAATAAAAAGATGGTTTCCATGGAGAACAAAAAAGGTCAAATCATAATTTGGGGAAAAGAATTCAACTCCATCAGTTAAGACTGATACACAGTCAAAAAGAATTAAAAAATTGCACCTCTGTCAATTGCTTACGATCTACAACTCGAAGGCAACATCTCAGGTAAAAGCTGTCATGGAAATACATTTTTATTGCAAATGAGCAGTTGATGGGAAGATAAAGCAGGTGAAAAAGCTAAAGGGGAGAGAGCTACATGTCATGCACCCATGGGGTGAGGTGTGCACACCGAGTTTCATTTCTGTAATTAAATGTCAGGCTACATAAAGCAAGAATATAATTAGTTCAGCATAATTTAGTGCCATTCAGATGGAACTGGAGCCTTGTGTACTCACCAAACAATTTGTGCTAAAACAACACAAGCTGTTCAAACGAACTGACATTTTTAATTCCTTCTTGTAACAGACCTTTATTATCAGTTTCTGAGATGTTTATTACGAATATAAAATCTTTCAAAATACTTTGGGAATTATGAGTCTAGAAAATGCCAAAGACATTTATCACAAAATCATCAAGTCAAGATAAAGCTACAATAATATGGATCCATTTATTATGATCACTTAATGAGAGGTAACACCAAACAAATAAAACTCTGAGCTTAATGAATTAATAATTTAATTGGTTTGCCCAAAATCCTCTGCCCTAAGAAGAAGCTTTGGGACTTAAAAGGAGGTGAAAAATATAAAGGAACTCTGCTGGTCTTGATATTGTTCGAGATAGTCTCCCCCACTATCCATTTGATAGTGTTTGCGTTATCAAAACACCTTTTACTCCAAGATACTCAAGAACTGAACTTGTTTAACATCTAAGCTCAGAGTCTTTTGTACCAATATCTGTAATTAATAGGAAATTTATCTACAAGCACCCCTTATGTTCAGAGAAGGTGCATTAAGTATCAATATGCTAGAAATTAATTGGCATCTCAAATTCTTACTCAAGGAAAAAAACTTCGGGGATAAAAGTTCAGACACAAAAAAAATCCTGCAGCCCACGCTTGAAGATGCACCGCTACAAAAATGAAGATTTTATTACTTCTTGCAAAATTCAACCAAGTCAGCAGTTACCTGGTTTTAACTTAACTCAGTGTGTTACTGCATCAGCATATACTTCAAAATTTCCATTGCTCCTACTTTCAAAAAAATAATCTTATCCTTCATCACAGTCAAAGCAAGTAATCATGCATTTTACACATTTATTGCTAGTTATATTTGTGAGTGTGAATCATATTGCTCCCTAACCTTCATCTCGTTTAAGAAAAGATTGTCCTTTCTTGACTCTTCACCAGAGAATCAACTCTTGCGAATTACAACATGAGAATGGACAAAGGACACTCACACATCCTGGGAAAGCACATTTCCAGTTACTCTTACATTGCTCTATCAGACTACATAAACAAGTGAGAATTTCTGTATTTCATTAAATTCTAATTAGAAAATACCCAAGGATGAGTCAGAACAGTTCTTTTCTGTACAAGACAGAAAACGATTTGATTGCTGAACACCAAGTAATTATTTCAGCTGTACAGTATCAGAAGCTGCATAAACACTCTTGTAGCTGAGTAACTGAGGTAAAACCTGGCTAAAACCTCAAAATCATCTGAAATACGTACATCTCTAGCACATGAGCAATGCTGACAATGAACATGACTTAGCTGAATCAAGAGGTGTACTGTTCCCCTCCAGAAGGATATTCCCACAGGAGTCATTTGAAATTACGCTTCCTATCTGACCAATACTTAGCCTCATATATATTCATATGTATTTTGAATAACCCACAAAGGTTCTTGTGCTTCCCACTTCAAGACTGAGCTTATTTTTACTTTTTAATATCTACATGGAGGAAGGGTGTGAAGCAGTGTTGATGGCTTGGAACCAGTCACACGGATGTATTAATAAAAGGCAAGGAATTCTTCCAGCACGTACTTCATGCAGATGCCACAGCCTTGAATTTACAGGAAACCCACAATCAGAGTGTTACAGAGAGCCACCAATGGCCAGAATGTGAGATGTGGTCCCACTGGTGATACAGCTCACCAAGACATTTCATATTCCAGGAAGGAGCTGATAATCCACCTACCGTTCAATGCCTGACTCTGTTTCCTCCTCACCATTTCCAGCAGCAGGACAGAACTTTGCATCCTATTTGTGTATTATACAGCCCCTAAACACCAGGGCTTCGCAAAAATAATTGTTGTTAAACCTCTTCCCTAGAGCTGGACATAGTTCTTGCAGAGGGAAGGGATTAAGATACATCCTTGTGCTTCAAAGTGGCTTTGCGACAACCAGGGGAAAGCTCCCGAGCACAAACACACCAAGTAAGGTAACCAGTTGTGTTTTGGACTCTCTCTCTCTGCCAAATACTTTCTTAAGCTAATATTGATACTTTAACCACAGCTCAAATTCTCTGACTGAAGTAAATATGCCTTTATAGTGGATTGCTTTTTCTGGACATTTGCCACTCCAGACATTATCCTTCGTTAATGACAGAAATGGGACTGGCCCTTGTCAAGAAACTGCTTAAGAACACACACTCTGCTTTTTCTTTTTATGGGCATAGAATATGGAAAATATTAACTTACTGAACTAAACACAGCAAATACGCCTTTAAAAATTAAACATTTTAGCTTCTTTTGGTACATTTAGTTCTCATCTCCAGGTATTTTCTAAAGTATTATTCTCACATGTCCTTGAATTCAGATCTTATTTTATTTCTGCAGAGCTGCCAAGCATCAGATCTTGTCAGAGAGTTATTGGATCTGTCACACTACGGTGGGTGAGCTATATTATGTATAACACTGACCTTACAGCACCAAGTGAAATGACACGTGTCCTGCACACTATGGAATGATGTATCAGTACTGTGGACAGCCTCTCTGGTGCCTCCAAACACAGCCTCTGGAATCCCTTCTAGCCTCTTACTTTCCCAACTTAGGCATTCACCTTTAAAACTTATTATAAATCAACCCTGATGAGCCTGACTTAGAAATATAATACAAAGATCCACTCTCTGCTCGAGGGGGTTGTTTTTGTTTTGTTGCTCTTTTTTTTAACTATAGCTCTTTTTTCATTAACAAGAAGAGCTTGTCAGCTTTGCTAACTGTGTGCAAACTGTGATGCCCCTGAAATAATTCAGTCTCTGATAATTCAGACTAAGCAAACATGCAAATACAAACAGTGTTCATGTGAGGTGACATCCTAGCAGGGCATCAGCACAGAAAGTCAAAAGATATGGCTACAAGCAAGTCCAAGACCATCACCACAGCTGTTGGTAAAACCTCAAAGGCCCATTTGTCTTCAGTAGCTGTTACTACATATTAACATCAAAAAGCCTAAATGTGAATCATTATGTTTGCTTCATAGAACAGCACAAAATACCTATTTCTTAAGTTTCTGAAGTGTGTAGGAGTCCACTGAAGCTTCTTATGCACTATTTGTGAGATATCTGACTTTACAATTCACGTCTGTTAAATATCAGAAATGGCTTACAAAATATTCACAACTTAACCAAGCAAAACTTGCAATAAAATGCAAAGACAAGAAAATAAATAAATAAATAGACTCGTTGTTTAATAATGGTAAATAAAGCTTGCTGGGGCAGTCAGACACTATTGTCCTTCGTGCTTTATCCAAGGAGGTTTTATATATCAATGCTTCAGGTGTCACACCACCCCACAACTAATGCAAATTGAATACAATCAACTAAAGAGGTTGGTTTCCATTTCAGTTCCTGTGAGGTTAAACAGAAAGGCCCCAATCTTCTTAATGGGATGTGTCTGTACAGCTCAGCACACCAGCAGCTAAAGCTCTGTGTGTCACACCAGACAGCAAAGAGAAAAAGGAATTCCTCTCACCAAAAAAACCCCAAATAATAGAAAGAGGACATAAGAGAAGCCCAGAGGAACCAGCTGCTTATTACAGCAAATTATACTGAATACTGATCTCCCAAATACTGTTTAGACTGAAAAATTCACTCATAAAACTGCACTTGTCTCATACCACAGTTAATACAAGTTAAGGTTCAAAAGAACCTCCACACCAAAAGCAGTTGGAAGCTACTGGAAAACAAACAAGCAAACAAGACCATTTCCTATCCCTGCAGCCGAGTCCATCTTCTCCATGAGTGTGTTTGCCAGGGCATCTGGAATTCTCTCAAGCCTCTGATGTCCTTGGGTCTCTCCCTGCAGCTTTGGGTACCCAAGAGCACCAGGAACAATCTCCTGTGGCACAGAGAGGTGTCACAGTAAATGACAGCACCTCCCACTGACAAACACAACTACTGTTTGTTTGTAAAAATTACCCACATGGAAACCAAGAAGCTTCTATTTAGCTTAACAGGTATTATTTTGCAAACATCCTTCAACTACTTTCCTGTTCACCTAATAAATCTTTGGGATTGTATCAGCAGTTTATCTGCCCTATATGCTGTTACTTCCTCTGTTTGAAACAGGATTTCTGATGTGTCTGTGTCCTGTAGCTCATACACTGCAGGTTATTTCTGACTACAACCTCTTGCACTGGTTACACAGCTGCCCTGTATTTAGCAGGTTGGTTTAGTTTTTATCTGTGGTTACGCAGCCAAAAGTAACAAGTTTGACTTCGTGGGATCAGCCACCTCCTTTTTAGCAATTCTATTAAGACTGAAACCTTTGGATGAATTCTTACATGACCAAAGTCAGACCTCAGGGCTTCTTTTTCTTAGAAACCTCTCTTAGACATGAAGAGGAGGCACAAACACATCCTGTCCTTAGGCAAAAAAATAAACCTTTACCTTCCAAAGAGATACTGCTACCGCAGTTAGGAAAGATTTTTATGAAGTCAAACTGTGATAGAAGTAGCAGCTTTTCCATAGGAAAGGAAGATGAATGAACAGCTTTTAAAAATAATCCAGGCAAAATTGACTTTTTTTCCTCCTCTCTGTGATCAGCAAAAGTTTGTGCATCTTTGCACACAAAATAATTATGTTTAATCAGACCCTTTTGTCCAAAGGTTACAATTATCATTAATTTTCTCTGAGCTGCTAAATTAATCATCCTGAAATGAGGGAGTTCTTCAATTAGAAATTGTTGATCTATAGACAAAAGCAAGGCAAACGCTTACAGGGAACGTTTTCAACATACTTGGTACTTCAAGAGAATGAAAACTGCATTGAATATTTATTCTTCTAAATGCTCAGATAGTTAATATGGACAAATTGAACAGCTGGCTTCCTGCCTAAATAAGTACGTTGTTTGGGTTATTTGGCTAACTGGATTTTAAAAAGCCCAGAAGAAAAACACACACAGGTTTCCAACAGCAAGTATTCGGAATATTTACATTACATGGCTCCATGTCCCCGCTCACCTCAGAGGAAGTACGATTAACTCACACACTTCTCCACACTTCTCTTGAACTACCCTTGATGCTGCTGCTGCTGTTTTCCACCCACCTCTGCCCATCTGTGCTGCCTTGAACAGTTTTCTGTACAACTGTAAGCATTTGCTCATCGCTGAGCAGGACAAGCTCATTTTGCCTCATTGTTTGCCTGGCAGCAGCAGAGGCAACATTTCATGGCCGACAGGCACCTGCAGAAGGGGTTTGTGACCGTACAGAACTTGTACAGTTTGGTCCCAAAACTTCCCCTTTTAATTTCAACGTGAAAACCATCCATCAGCTCTTTACAAAGGGCACATCAGCTACAAGAGGGTCACTGATACAAGGCACAGACAAACTTCATTCTTATCTATTCCTCTGACAATTCTGCAAACAAGGGAGAAGCTGCAGAACTGGGCTTTAAAGCCTGTCTGCCTTTTTAGGGTAAGAAAAACCCAAACAGCTGTACACTCTCTTCTATTTAAAGACTGACTAAAGCTTTCTGCAGCACAAGTTGACTAATAGCAAAAATCCATTCTGAAGTGAAGCTGATGAACAGGCCTCCTCCTAAAATGACTAAGCAGAGTCAGAAATGTAATCTCATCTCCTATTTAAGTTTATATTTACTTTTCTATTCCTCTGCATAATATCTTTTTGCAGCAAGCTAAGAGGGTTATTTTCATCATGTGCCTAAAAATGCAGTCATTACCTTCCATCAGATGAAATTAGAATGAAAACAAAATATTAGGGGAAAAAAAAAATCAGACAAATCAAGTAACACATTGTATATAGAATCTGTTTGATACAGACCTATATACAGTCCATATATAGTAAAATTCATAAACAGATACATGAAAATAATCTTACATCAAAACACACAAAGCAAAATGTTGAGTTTATCTGGCCATGGATTATTCAAAAATTAAGCAGCCAAAATAGATGTTGCACACTCCCCAGTTCCGAAGTGAGATGTTATGGTAACTTCACCTTTGCTTTTTGCATTTCTGTGGTAAAGTCAATGTACACTTTCTCTCAAGACTCCAAAGTAAACATCAGAAAAAAATCAAATAAATATTACAGCCAAGTCAAAGTTAGGCTAAGCAACACTTACAAGTAGCAGAGATACCACTCATACAGCCAAGAGAGAGAATAATTTTTATTTCTGAAAGACATAAAGCCTCATGGCTTATACCTTAACAGTAGGAACAAGTTCCATGATGGAACAGCATTTTTTACCACCTAAACATTTTCACATTTATATCGGAGAACACTTCTAAAACCAGGCTAGCTCTAAGCTGTTAACAACCAATATTCTGACACTCATAACACTATGTAAAGTAGTTCATCTTAATTTTGCAGTTTTAAAAAGGCTGAAGTTAATTTAAATTATTTCCAAAGGCATAGAGGTTAATGCTTTAATAAGTCTTCTAAAACAAATCCCCATCTACCTGTATATGATTTTACAAAGACCCATGTTTAAAATTCCAGCAAGGCTCCAGGAATACTTCGGAAGCATCATCAGCCTCCACTGACAAGTCACTCTATACTCCTGTTGTGGAGGAGCACTATGTACCATTTAAGACTCAAATCCTGCCCCTAAACGTTGCAAGAACAGACAAAAATCATGATTACAATGGAAAAGTTGCACAGAACTCCTCATCACCTGCAGCGAGCCCACAACAAACCCAGGCAAGGGAAGTTCTACATAAAATCCACCTCCTTTCCTCCAAGTCACTCACCATCCAAACTCCTGAGGTTCCAGAGATTCTCGCCTGTACTTAACCTCTTAGCTTATCTCCAATTTGGTCACTAGCGACTCTTTTCTCATCTGCTGCGACAGTTCTGCTTCACGAGGCTGTCCCAGTGCAGGCTGATGAGAAACACCACGTGGCACATTCTCATTATCCAAACACATTGGAATGGACAAAGAAAACTATGAGCTTACAAAACTCTAATTTCACACAACATTTACTGAGACACGGGACGTAGGCCTGAGAGACAATCTTTGCTAGCAAGAATTCAACTGAGAAAAAATAAACCAAACAAACCTAAAGTGACAAGACATTGACAAATTCATTTATTTTATTCAAAGGCAGCCAAAAGACTTCCAAAGCTTGAAATGAAGACCTTGACTCAGCTTGGCTTCTCCCAGAGGAAAAAAAGAGACTGGCCAAGGCTTGGAGCTGTGCCTGTCACGGTCTGTATGTCATACAACCATATCATACTTGAACCAGAAGGCAAGTTTAAGCTCTAATATCAAAGAAAAAAAAAATCACAAAAAAATGCGATTGTAAAATCAACTCTGGCTTTAAATCAGGCATGTTCTTTTTTGTTGTTATTGTTAAGCCTCTGTTCTGTTGTATTTGTATCATGCACATTCCTACTGCAGGAAATGTATCCCATAAAGACAGATACGACCTTGAACTCCGGCACAAATGCTGGTGTGATGAGGTTTTCAAAGCATAGAACAAGTTAGTTAGAATAATCATCATACAAGTTGGTAGCATGATCAATAAAATCAACGCTAGGATTCATAAAAATGTTACTTTATTCCCCTACACTTGGTCAATGATCTTACTAAAAAGTAATGTCACACTTCTCCTACACAACTGGCATCACATTGTGGGATTAAATATTATTCTAGTCAATTCTTATCAATTTCTCCGTCTAGTTAGTAAATTTTTTTTTTTCTGTATAGAAGACTAAAATCATAAGTCAACTTCACCACTGGACCCAGCCTATGATCTTCCTCAAAGGGAAATTTAAATTTACTCCACCTGGATTGGCAGATTGTTGCTCTTCCTAAAGCTCAAGTACCACTCGGGAAATATTCTTGTGAATTAAACACTCCATTCAATTATGCCTTGCTACTATAAAAGCAACAGACTTTTCTTTGAATTTAACATTCACAGTCCCCACTTCCAGGAGACTTTTTTAATCACCAGAGAGAAAATTCTGCTCCGAATTTCCTGAGACAGCTTAGAGCCGTCTGAGCGCTAAATTCTCCTCCTGATCTTGTCTGTCAAAGCCATCTCCAGAATTTTTATGAAACACCTTAGTAAAGCTCCATCTGTTTTGTGGCAAAACAGCAGAACTTCACCATCAGCACTGCAGTTGAGCACCATTTAGGCTCTAATTTTCCAGCTCACCTTTGCTCAGAATAAAGCCACTGGGAATATACACAAATGTGGACAAATGTACTTAGAGATACCAATCCCCCACTCCAGTTTGATCTTTATTACTGGCTCTGCCCCTTTCTGCTGGCTCTTACTTACAGAGCAGCTCTGACCTGGCAACCTTGGCCACCTTCTCCCAGGAGGAATATGGAAAGACTGCACAGCAATCCAAACAACCAAAGCAAAACCCGGCAACAAATCAGTCCCAGAAAAATCAAGACAAGCATGAAAAGTAAATGTCAAACAAACAAAACAATCAATCTAGTGCGTCCTGTTTACAGAAACACAATTCCCTCACTAACAAGGTGAAGGTGATTTCCCCAGCACTCCAGAACATTGGCCAGGTGCAAGTCACTCACAGTCTCACCATTACAGACTATTTCCCCATGGTCACTCAAAGCCTGTTCCACCAGCCTCTGAAAGGCTGTTATTCGGAAGGGTTTGGAAGCTGACTGTAGCCCCTCTTTTTAAGGTCCTTCTTCCCATATTTAACCCTGTTACCCTGCAGGGAAAGGTGGCAAACCCTTTCATTTTGCCATACAACCTTCTGTGGAACCCCAAAACCACATATGCAAAAGAACTCAGGATTTGCAGCAAGTGCTATCAAAAATTAATTTACTTTATAAGATTTGATAGGGAAATAGGTCATGAACTGCACCAAACAGCTGTATATGCTTCCAGAATTGATTAAAACCAAGTATTTGGAATAAATGTGCCACAGAACTACAGGATTTCCAAGTCTGATGGACGCTGATAGCACCTTCCAGGTGATTACAGTGAAGAAAGACCGTATTTAAACAGAAGCAGATTTTTCATACAGATTTTTCTTACTCTTAAGGGGTACACTATGTGTTTTCCACAGGTCTAGTTCTAAGCATGCAGTTTCATTAAAGGTGCAATTTACAGCCTATCTCTCTGAATTCCAATTACTCCTTCCCATTCTCCCTTGAGAAACTTCTCATGACTTGCAAGATGTATCTTTTCACATCAAATAGTTCCTTGAGCAAACCTTTCCCTCCAGCAACTGAACCTCAATAATCCCAGCACTTGGAAGACACATTAGTCTGGAAATTCAGCCTCACTTGAATAAGGCAGCCAATAGGAAAAAGATGGATGCTTTGTCACAACGCCATGATCTTATCTCTACAACACAAGCCTTGCCCATCAGGAGCTCTTTATAGATAAGTTTCTGGAACATTAGTTTCTACACTTCCAGTAAGTTGACTGCCAGAAGCCAGACCACACAGATCACAGTTGGACAGAGCTCCCATACTGTGCTAAATTCTGACAAAGACAATAACTTACCGTATTTATATGCATTTGTTTTGTGCTGCTAAACTGTTGCCAAACACAAGCAGGCTACATACACACATTCCTCCTTAATACCTGCAAGAATCCCCAGTACCAAATCATCTTCAAAACATGTACGAATACTTCACATATGGAGATCTTCAAAGACAGAAGATTCCTTACCAGATTCTTTGCACAACTTTCAGCAGTTGTACATTTCCTTTTCACGTCTTGAACTGATGACAGGGAACAACATGCCAGCTTTTCCAGGCACAGAAATACACTGAAAAGCACTCTCACACCATTCATGTGGTTGTTATAGACCTAACTCTTCCTCCTATGTGAGATCAAAACATTTCACACACAGTACTACACGAAAACAATGTAATTAAAAACATACTCCAAAGTCACTGTGTGTGTCAATCAGTCAAGTCAATGGTATTCATACATCCACACTGCAAACCTCTTCTACACATCTGGGTATTTTTATCTTTTCATCTGGTTCTAAGGACACTGAAAACTTTGAGAAAAACCTCTATGTTTCCAGGTAGCTTTGTTAAATCTCCATCCTTTGAAGATTGTCCCACACTTCATACTGGTTCTTCCCTCCACTTCATCCCCAGGAGTTGCCAAAAGCACCATTATACTTTGTAGTTGGTTACACCGGCACATGTTCATCACTACAGCAGAACAATGCCTCAGCCTCTGACTCCAGTGTTGTGGGACCAGAAGTTCTTGTGGTGACCTCTTAATCCCTCAATGAAGAGGTTAAGATTTCCTCAGAACTCCCTTTCAGACCCTGCATATCATTCTATGCAAACAGAGTCCTCAAGGCAGGGCACTGGTGACAACACAGAGCAGCATTTTGTGCTTATCAATTCCATTCACCCTTTCGGAATGAAACATGTCTAAAACCCAGGCTCTCACCAATCCCCAGGCTCAGGTATCACCACAAGTGAACAGCTTTATTTCACTGCAGCTCCTGGCTATTACTTTTACACTTAGCAGTAGTTAATTACTTCTTAACGAACAAATTCTCATTTAGGAAATTTGTGGGTTTTAGGAGACAACACAAGAATCTCACCAATCCCAAATACTAACAACAGCCTACTAGACTGCGGATATTCAACTTAACTCTCAAAAAAAAAAATTAAAGGTATCACAGAATCACAGAATTGAGTTGGAAGGGACCCACAAGGATCATCTAGTCCAACTCACCATCTAACACCCGTGCAGGGACTGAAAGCCCATCCCAGAGCGGTAGCACAACCTAGTTCCCTCACAGTCTAGCAAGCCACTCCGAGCTGGAAGGGACCAACACAGATTCACTCTGAGTACTTAGATATTACTTGCACTTTCACAGGTTTGGTTTCACTGTACTAAGCAATGCAAATTCATCTACTATCGGTGTGAAGACTTCCAGTGTGTCCTCCAGCCAAATGCCTCATGCAAGCTCTCGACTGGTCAGCAAATAGTCCCACATTCACAACTGGGGCTGGGACAGACACAATTCCGAGCTTCCACAGCAACTATTAAGCTCTGTGTCATGAGTCATGGACGATGCTGCAGCTTCCCATTGTTCTGTGCAGAGGAGTGGGGGAAGGACAGCTCTGTGTGGGAAAGAACTCCAAGATCTAGACAGCACTTGGCACAGAAGTCCGCAAAGCTCCGCTCATTTACAGTATTATTCTTGAAATATTAACTAGTAAGTGCTCTGCATTTACAAAGGAAATAGGCTGGATAGATTAATTCAAACAATCAGATTCATACAGCAAAATATAATTACTGACATGAAAATTGTAGGGACTCACTTGCAGGGGAAGTTTTCTGTAAGTTACACATGAGTAAAGAATGTGGAATTGTATTTATTGAAAGTTGAAACATGTAAGGAAATGAAAAATCAGAAAGATCCACTGGAAATGTCATTAGGACTGTTAGGGAACAAGAAATAAATAGAAGTCCAGTGATCAGAAAATAAATCACTGCACTATGTATGACCTGACACACTCTTTGGAAACAGCTGGATCAGCATTTCTGCCAGTTCCAGTTCTGGCACAATCAGCCTTTGACAGTTCAACTGTCCCTGCCCTGAATGCCACTCTGATGGGGAAACAAGGCTGGGTAACTTCAGGGTTAATCCAGGTAAAAGGACTTGTTTTTCCCCCCACCCCAGCTGATTCCTCCCTCTGCTAATGATCCAGAGGAGCAAGTTCCACGGGCAGCCAGGGGCATCCTGATGCTCCCTGACCACAGCCACCAAGAGAGGGTCAGGGCAGTCTCGACACTGTCATTTAGACTAAAACTCCTGATAGGAGGAATGCCAGTCAGTCTGGAGCCCTGGCATCCCTCTGGGATGCTTAACAGCAGGCACCCACGCATTTCACTGTTATTCAGGGCAGTGATCCAGCAAGCGCCTGCCTAGCTCTGTAGCCTGTGGGCTCCTACTGAAACAAGCTGGTACAATCAATCCCATCCACAGCCTGCTCCTGGAATAAGTCTGGACTATTAAAGAAATGGGGTGAGGGGAAAATGAATGGTTTTGACTGTGGCAAGACTGTGGTCAGCCTCCACCTGTCTCAGGGACCGGTGGCACAACTTCACCTCTCGGCAAAGGAGCCGTTCCAAGAGCCCTGGCACTGTGGTTTGGGAAGCAACCACAAAAGGGCAAAACAAAACACGTCTGTTTACTTAACTGAGGTGAATGAATAAAGAGGTTTGACTTGGAAAGCTGTCCCAGAACCAGGAAACTTCTACTTGAAGTGCTCTCACAAATCACACTCAGCAGGTCTGACCAATACAGCAGGTATTTACAACAGCTTGCCTCACACCAGAAAAATTCAATGACCTTTAGTGTACTGAGAGTAGTTTCAGTTGTCTACTCAGCTTTTGGCCTACAGCCCTAACAAGTGTCCTTGTACAACATACTTTCGTTATTGAAAAAAAAAAAAAAAAAGTAAAATACTTTTCCATATTCCCTAATCAGACCACGTGATTGCTTTCCTTTCAGGATTAAAAAATCAGTTTAAAAGCATTTTGGGATAACTGCTACATAAAACCTACCCTTACTCTACGTATATTTTATAAGACAAAAATCAGTGACAATTCATACGATAATTCTTTTAACCCACAGGAAAAAAACCCCACTGAGTAGCCACGTATTAACACCAGATTTCCTCAATACCTTCAGTATTTAAATACACTTGTTCCTGCCCTTCTCTGTCCTCATACATTACTCAGGATGTATATGTCAACAGCATTAAAATGATGGCACACTTGACACCAAAAAAAGAGTCATCTGTTTCTTTGTTAGTTTTCTTTTTCTTATATTTCCCCTCCCCTTCTCTTTTAAACAAAGTGTGGCAACCATTTGATAGCCCAGCAGTGTTTTGCCCTCCTGAACCCTGGCAATGACCCAGAGGATTTGCACTCTCCTGCTAATCACCAGCCTGGCTGTGGCCATTTCCCATGACATAGCTGAAATTCTCCAAAACTTGCCCTCTCAACTTCACCACCAGCCCATACTGAAACTATTTGCTGTCAATCCCAGCTCCGGCTGCAAAAGTGCCACCATCGCTCCTGAGCCACCAGCAGCAGCACGAGCTCCTCGGATCTGCTTCTCAGGCAGCAGCAGGTGATCTGACACACACTTTAAAAGGAAACCAAACTCAAATATCAAAAATACACTCTGCACATTCTGAAATGACATTTTAAAATATATAACTCAAGTTAAACCCAAGGCCTGTTTCTATTCCAGCCCCTCTGCCATTCCAGGCTCACCTCACCTTCACACACTCTTCAGCGGTGCATAAAAATGGCTCAGATTTATTTTACGCCTTTCTATTAGCATCAGGAACCATGGGAAAGATAAAATCCAATTTCTGATATGTCCCTGTCCTTCTATTGAGCCATAATAATTTGACAATATTAGTAGCATTGAAGAAAATTGCAAGAAAAATTAAAGTTGCTTAAATCAGATGCTCAGATTTCACCATTTCAACTTCATTGTGTTTAACCAAAAAATTCCGTGACTTCTCAAGGCAGGGCACAGCTAAACCCTTTGTGTGATGTCTCTATACCAAGAGACTATTTAAGCACTGATTTACAACTGCTGAAAAAATATCAGTATGTCAGAAATGGAAATGACCACAACTCAGTCTTTTTAGAATTTACTTATTCTTTAACAACTTATTCAAATAGTGTCTGATTTTCCCAATATTCCCGTTAAAACCTCAAAGTAGCAATTTTTAAGTCTACAAAATCTTTCATTCAAACACTCCCAAGTATCTCAGTAGCTGGCTGCTTACATTATATCCCAACAATAACAATCCCAAGGCAAACAGTGGCATTATTTTAACACTTTTATGAAATCTACAGTAGCGTGAACATTTATAACGTGTTTGGGCTGTTGCACTACACACTGTTTGCATTAAGCATTACATTTTCTGGAAAAACAGTCCAAATGTCCACACTCAGAAACGGTTTCCAAGAGCAACTCGGCACCAGCACAACATACAAGAGCAGTGATGGAAAAAAGTAACTACCAAGAGGGTCAGTAAAATACATGAGTATGTGAAGCAACATCACACAAAGATGTTTGGCTACTTAAAATAAAATAAATCACCCACTCTTAACACCAGTGCTATCTCACAGTAAACTAACCTGCACAAAGTTACTTAATCCAAAAGGCCATCCAGTTCTTCAGAACACAAGCTGTTTAAATAATGCACTTACTTCAACAACTGAAAATTCCAATCAGGACACCAAGTTTTGCTCACCACATTCCAAAATTCCTTGCCCTTATCTGGTAGTTCTTTGCCTTATTGCCTAGTAATTAATATTTTCCTAGATGACTTTATAATTCAGTCCAAGCATCTAACTCATAGTTACTGAATGAATAGTTTTTCCATGCAGGACTTTTGTTCCCCCAAGTTATTACCTAATAGAGTTGGAAAGGCTGAGCAGAGTGTGTGGATTTAGAGCAGATGGACTCTGCAGGCACCTGAATGAGCTCAGAGCACCGACACAGGATCACATCCCGGAATGTAAGGACACCTCTGCACAGCAGCAAAAACATTTGAGCCCCAGTTGTCCTAACTTTAATTCAATATATTTAGAACATGGACTCCACTGTGTAAAGGCAACAACATAAAAGTTAAATCTGTCTTAAATTGGCCCAGTTTAAGTTTTTTAGTAGGATAGCTTTTTACCAGTCACTATAAATTCAAAATATTACGTCTTTCCAAAGCTTGACAATGATACCATGTATCACCAGTTTTGATTTAAGCAATGTGTGCTTCCAGATTAGTTTCCATGACCGTGGAGCTGCAGGAAATCAGTGTTATCCCAGCCCACTCATAATGGCACTGCCACTACATGGAGCCTCCAATCCCAAAATCCTGCAGGCCCTCACCTGGTTCCTACTGGCCATTATTTACTCTCAAGACACTCAAACTCCAGGACTAGAATAAAACAATTGCCACAAAATCATCTTTCAGGCTGGCAGACCTCAATTCTGGCTCCCATTTACACTTTAGCTCTCTAATATTTTTACATCCTATAATATTGATATTTTTATACAAGCAAAATAAAAGCTATCGATTTTTTAATACCCACATACAATCTTTAAAAAGAAGAGCCCTAATTCCCGTATGAAGCCTCTAAACATATTTCCGTGAGTTTCATTCAAATACTGAGCTGCCTTGGGGTAATTCAAAGGAATAAGAGCACTGCATCTCAAATGTAATTGCCGTGTTCTTTTATGAATTATAAAATGTATAACCCTGTGAATTTTTAATCAATAATTTAATGTGCAATGTTCAATAAGCACCATCACTACATGGTAACAAGTGGAATGAATGGATTCATGAAAAGTTACTTGGTAAAATGAGGACTCAAAATTATTTGCAACCCCTTCAGAGTAGCCACAATGAGAATAATTTAATATCTAAATAATTAAGGATAATTATGCTATCTGGAATTATTTAAGATACAAGACTATGAGGTCATGTCTACAGACTATGAATATATAAAATGAGGAGACAAATATTAAATGTTTTTTATCAACTCAAAAGTTGAATTTGTCTTTTATTACAAAGAAAATTAGAAGAGAAAAACATTTCACATATCTGATTTTTTTTCCAAATTAAACCTTTCTAAAACTCAAGTACTTGTCTCATTCACACAGTTAAAAATTATTTCACATACCATTCAGACATTGCCTTTTAACAATTTTGTTTAAATAGTTGGGATTTTCCTTTAATTTAAATAGACTGCTGACATTGTAGTAACATTACCTTAGAGACTATTTGGAAATAAATTCAAAAATTAAATCAAGATCATCTGATTAAGACCAGAAAGAGAACAATCCTTTTGCTGTAGCTGCAACCTGAAACTAAGTTAATAACATATCAATTCAAAAGCTATGTTCTTAGATAACATGAGGTTGAGACCAATTTGCCTTCCTTTCAAATTTTACCATCAGATATATACACAAAAATGCCACAGAGCTTGAAAGTCTTGGCAGATTCTGTGTGTTCTGAAGCCTCTGCACACTCCATTATTGACAGAGCCATGAGGTCAGGAAGGACACAGGCCAGGAGCCAAATCCCAGCTGCCATCCTCACCACAGACCCGAGCTCAAACAACACCTAATGGGGACCTCGTGATTTTCCTCCTGAAGGCAGGAAACTAAGGATCCTCCAGGAAAAAAAAAAAAAAACAAAAACCTGGAAATTTCTGCCCCACTAGGAAGACCTCAAGTCTCCATCCACAGCAAGTCCACTCTAAAAAGGATCTCAGGAAGGAACACCCTGAGAACATAAACCATCTATACTACACTGCCTTTCTTCTTTTCCTCTATGTTATTTTCTAAGAGAATGTGGGCAGCACCTTGGTGCATATGTTGTCTAATAAGCCTAACACAGATCAGTCAGTTCGGTTTTATATAAAGGTGGTTTTCAGCTGAGCAGAATTGAGACACATTCAGGAAGGTATAAAGCAGATAAGTTTCTCCCACAACAAGATGCAAGATGATAAAATGTAAAAACACTGAACACCAAGGCACATCCCACCCCTGAAAAGGACACCAAAGCTGACACTACAAAAGGATACAAACAGCACAGTTTAGGGCAGGAGACAGCTAAAATTTACTTTCCTCAGAATCAGTTCTGGCTCCTGCTGCCTTCCAAATTATGTGGGAGTTGAGAACCAACATCTCACACTCCTGCAACATCCAGATGATGAGCACAATCTTGCACCTCTTAGGCACAGGATCTTCCAGCACCCACAACCCGCTGTCTGCTGCATTTAACCTCCTATTCTGAACAGGAAGAGGGGGAAAAAAACCTCCCCAGTCCAGTATCCCATCCACAGTGTCTGCCAAACCTTGAACCAGCCAAAAGCTTCCAAACCCTAGCATTAAATATTGTAAATAATACATTTAACCACAGAATATTTCAGGTTGTAGGGGACCTCTTGAGGTCATATGGTTCAAATTGCCACTCAAAACACAGCCAGTTAAATGGGAGTGAGGTTAATATGCTCCATTCTTTTTATAAAGTATTGTGTATATATTCTTATATTTCTGGCAGGAAAACCAGAAAAATCTTCTACAGGAGAAAGAAACAAATGACTTGGCCAACATAATACTAAATATGAAAACCTTGAAAAGGAGGCACATTAGTGGAAAAAAACCCTAAACAACCAAGTGACTGTTGATCCAAGACATGCCACTGGGTCTATTTCTACAACTAATCTCCCCCCAACCTGTACAGATGAAGTCAATTGTGGAAAATTGCTTGGAAAAAAAACCCTCAGCGAAGTATTTAACTGTTGCATAATTCAATAAGCAGAGTTTAAAGTTACACAGAAGTATTGTCACAGGCCATTCAACACAGCAGCATCCTGAGCAGTCCTCCAGCTCTTGAACACTCACTGCTACATGTTAAAGCTTGTTCCACTGTGAACACCTGGTATTTTCCTAGATAAAAATTGCTTCCCCACATTTTTTAATTGTGTTTTACTTTCAGGCCACCATAAGGGGGATGCCAGGCTCAGAGTCTAAGGAACAGCTCACTCGGGCATTCTTCCTTCCAATCTGACATTCAAACACTGGTGGAGACACACAAAAAAAATGCTATAGAAAATCTCCACTAACTGAAGTTCTCTCTTATTTTCAGGACAAGGCTAGAGAGCCATGCTGGAGTGATAAGTCCTCACTTTTCCACACATTATGGTACATTCAATGTGCCCTACAGGAAGAGGAAAATCCTTTCCCCCTTTTCATTTCATTCTTTTGAAAGAACTCTAGGAAGTGAATTAAATGATATAAAAAACCCAGAGTGGTAATAAATAAGTCTCAACTTTAAAGGTGTATTATTTACACTTTCTGCAAACATACCTATTGACATACACAACTTATAAACCTTCTATACAAAGCAGAAAACCATGTAGCTCATATTTTTGCCAAGTTTGACACCCAATACATGGCTGCTGTAAACCACAGTTATCCACAGGCCAAACCAGTGACTGGACCTTTGTTCATGTTCTTGTTTAAATACAATGAAACTGGTTTTCCTCATTAAAGAGGGGATGGAATAAGCTCCAGCTGCAAGAGAGTGAGGTGGTCCTCGTTCTCAAAACTAGCAATGCCATTTGGGACAAAGGACTAACAAGCAGCAAAGAAAAATAATTCCCTTCCAGCAATCGAAATACCAGTTTTGAAGATAAAATAGTGCAAAACCCGAGGCCAGTAAAAAGAAACACTGGTTTCTTTTGAAGTTCACCACCAACTGGGGCAAGTGGCATGTTGCATTCCCCAGGCTTATGGGAAATTTGTTTCCTGTCGTGTCAGGAAAAAAAATACCATTATTGCTGTGTTCCCTCTGGAGCCCATAATTACCGATGCATTTAAATTACACTTTATCAAAATACTTGACAAATGTTGCCTTGAAAATGGAAACTAAACAGCCTACTTGAGTCATGTCAGTGTAACTCTGTCATTGTTATAGGAAGGACTGGTGGGAGTGGACACAGTGGACCAGGATGGACATCTCCCTCTCACAGGACAAATCCAAAGAGGAGCGATGGAGCTTCACTAGACAGTAATGCCTTTAGTGAGGACGTGCCACTGCATCCCCTCAGCAAACCTAGCAAGGGACATGGACAGATTTAGGTGTTTTATTGGAACCAGTGAGACTGCAGTGAACAACCCTGGGACTGGTATTCCAAGCGCAGCCATTGGCAGCCATACAAGTACTTCATACGGCAGGAGAAACGTGAGGCCTCCAGAGCGAGGAAAGGGAAGTTGCCTAAGTGAAATACCTCCTACAGACCAGCGAGTTCCTGGATCAAATAACACCAAGGCACTGGAGAGGCAGCCACTTCTGCAGAATAAGTCGTAATAAAAAAAATCCTAGCACGATGTACCATCATCTCTGCTCCGAGTAAGGGAATCTAAGGCATGGGGTTAATTGAGCAATTGTTGGGGTACAGTATTGCAAGATGGGATGAATATAGGTAACACAAGGGAAAAAAAGGCAAAAATGATATCCCAATAGTTTTGGAGGTATAGTTACTCTCTATGCATAAATTATTTAAAAAAAAAATAACAAAAAACACAAAACCAGTTTAGGGCTCAGAGATAATGTTCCAGTGCACTCAGCACCTTTTTCAATGCCAGTGGTACAGAAAGAACAGAGGCAGGACTGATCCAGTGATGAAGATCATAACTAACACAGAGTTCTATTCCTGTGCCTCCGTGGTAGACGATTGTCTAAACAAAAGCAACTAACTGTATAAGCCGAACACTCAGTTTCATATTGGATGCCTTGTCAGCATTTTTCCCCTCACAGTTCACTAAGCACTGATGTTGTACCTTGCACATAAACCACTCAAAACATGAAATTTAACATTCCTTCATAGATCACTAGGAATGAAGTAAATTCATATCAGCTGTTTCCTGAAGAAAATCTTCCACAGATATGTCTTAAGTAACAGCCCATCAGGGAGTTTACAGAGCACAGCAAAAGGCAGGTACTTAATTTCAAATACACTGCTGTCACTTTTCTCACTAGTATTTGCATTTTCATTGTAGAAAACTTCAAACTACAACAGTGGCAATTACTGTATATTTTAATAATCTCACTAAGTTCCAATTACATAAGGGAGACATGAAATACCATCTCATGGATGTTGTACAACACAAGGTGCCATAAGCCTTTGTTTTCAGCGTGTTACACTGAGTTAAGAAATAAAAGCAGCTCAAAGGCACAAATTGTACAATATCCATGCCTTAATCACAAGAGCAAGATGATAATAAACCACCATTGCCAATCTATTCTCGTAGCACCATAACATTCAATTACCTGCATAGGTTATTTTAATCTTGTTTTATGAATAGTTTCTACTCTTGTAAGTTTTAGAGCACAGACTTCACTTGGGACTCCAGGCTCCCATCAGGCTCCAGATCAAATCCCTCCTGGTTCAGCTCTGCCTTGACCCTTTTGACAGGCACACATTTGCCTCAGGCTACAATCCCACAGCTTCTCTCAACTGAAGGGGATTTGAATCATAATGAAATCCTGGATCATTTATGACTGTATTTCAAAAGCAAACACAGCGCATTTAAAAGTAATAGCGGCATTGGTTTTGGTGACCTTGAAGTGTGTGAAGTACTTGAAACAGGAATGCCCTCTTACCCCTGTGAAACACATGGAAAAGCTCCAGAAAGCCTGACTTAAGCTTCCCATTGTACACATTACAGACTTCAAGAAAAAAATCAAACGAGGATTAAAACAAGGAAGTATTTGGCCTGGCACCATTTTACCCACCAAAACCTTCAGTCACGGGGCACTTGGACTGTACAATAAACCCCTGTGGGTAAAGCTGAGTTCTGCTGCCATGGCACAGCCAGCAGGAGAGCTGGATGCCAGCAAACTGGTGATGGGAAATGGCCTTTGGTTTTGAAGACATGGACCAAAATCAACACTTGATGTGCAGCACTTATAATTTAACCCTCATTAATACCTCTACACCAATGATCACACCCCCTACTTCTACTTCCACTCACACACACAGATTCTCATTATCTGCAACATATTTCCAAAGTATTTGAAAGCACTTTTACAAGACCATAAATGTAAACTCATCTTTGGCCTCAGGATGACAGTCTATTATGGAAAGCAACAGAAATATTTACATTATCATTATGATATTTTTCCTGTTACGCAGATGAGACGTCTGTGCTTCAGGTCACCAGTTGAGTCAGTTCCTTAATATGTTCACTTTCTATAAGGAAACAGCCTCAACATGAAAATAATGCCAAATTATATTATTCTCATCGCCTGTTCATCAAAAAAAGGCAACTATATTCCTTCTGCATTTAATGCATGTCATTCTTGCATTATCATTCTTCAACAATTTACAAGTGAATTTCCCACTATTCCTAACCACGGACAGGACTCCAGCAGCTCCAGACCACTGACTAAACTGAGCACTCAGCAAAACACTTTGCAGCTCCTTGCAGCATAAAGCCAACAGAGACAGGCAAAAAATATCCACCTATGAATTAACCGATTAAAGGAAAGGTTTTGAACAAGAAAAGCAATATCCATACAGCAATACATTATGTGCAAGTACACCATGATGTGCTGACATTTACAGACTAGCTCTAACAGTAGGGCCAAAAAGTCACATTAACAAAGCAACTGCACTAAATCTGACTCTGACAAACTCAGAGCTGCACAGTCAGACTAACAGGGTGATTCAGTTTCCGGAAAAGAAACTGCCTATAAACCATCAGAATCCCTACAGTAATAATATACCTGTGATATAACCTAATTAATCTCCAACTGCAACCTACACAGCTACTCAATCCTCTGCTGAGCGTAACAAGAGCAGCCCGTGAGTGCCACAGACAAATCCACTCTGCAGAGGCCACCAGCAACAGCGGCTCCCCAGCCTCGGCATCCCCACAAATCAAGCCAGAGGAACCAGAATACAGCACTGTAGGGAGCTACAGCACTTAAGCTGGTGCTAACAGAGGCAAAAACCTAAAGTTCTGAAGACTAATGGTAAGAAAATGGCAAGCCAACAATGCCCACCCACAATTCCTGTACTTTGAGAACCCTGTAATAGCTCTGAGCCACGTGAAAGCCATCGCAAACACTGATGGGTTTTTTGTGTTTTTTCCCCTGTTTTAATTTGTCACTCTGAACACAGAAGTTGAGCCCAGTTAATAAGGACACATTTCAGAACTGGCAGAGCACTCATGGTCACCCTTAGAAGCCACAGCCCCAGGTGACGACCATGGAGTCCCCATCCAGCTGTCTCTGCTGCAATTTACTTCAAGCAGCAAAAGGGACTGGGCAAGTTCAGATAAGTCTAATTTTGCTATTGGTGTTTGCTATGCTATTTGCATTTGGTGTTCTTAAATGTTCTGGTTATGGAGAAAACACTCAACTCTGATGGGGGTTAACGTCTAATTGGATAAAGTGAGCCTATACTGCATTTTATCAACATTTCTTGTTTGATACTGAGAATATGGTGAATTTTGAGATGCATCAGAAACTATTTACAACTCTATTGATTCCAAGTCCTGGGTTGGACTTAAGTTTACAAGGCTACTGTTGGTGTCAGTAAAAATAAACTAAGTGTTTTCCAGTTCAGGATTGTGCTGAGCAAGAAATAACAGCACAGTAATGTTTAATATGTTATCTCCAAGGCATGTCATATGAAACTAGAATGTTTGATTATGCTTTAAAACCCCCAACATTCAGGAAAATGAACATCTAGCAACATGGTTAAAGCTACCAAATAATGAAGTTGCAAACTAATCCCACAAATTGGGAACCTCCTGATTTCTTAAGCTGAACATCAATGAAAAGAGTATGTCACCTTTCAAATAGCACACGAAAACACAGTGGAAATGCAAGGCAGTAATTACTCACTAAGAGTAAAACTACTTATTTCCAAACTAGGCTTCTACTTAATCTCTGCATGTGTGGCATTCCTTCTGGAAATATATAATCCTTTGCCACAAACTCCCTTAAACAGCTTTGTAAATAAGATGACCTGATCATAGAAGTTGGCAACAGGAACCTTCTCAGAAGAAAGACACCACTAAAACCAGCAGTAATTTTTGCAAAGAACACCCTTTCTTCCCCAATGTGCCTATTGCCCCTGAGAGGGGAAACGACATTTGCACATATCATTTTAAATAACCAGTTGCACACAATGGAAAAGCAGCACTGAGGAGGAAGGCTTCCAGCTTTGACATGTTTTCCTTTGTTTTCTACTCTCACAATAATAATAGTAAATATTTTCTTATATTTTTAAATTCTTCTTCAGCACTAATTTGTGCAGGAAAAAATCCTTAGACTCTTCAAAAAAACCTGATGTCTACCTTTATTTAAAAAAAAAAAAAAAGGCTAAATTCATTATTTACAACCAGAGCCCAAAAGAAGATCCAGAATGACCTCATCTTGATAAATGGTGCAAATGTCTTGCAGCTATCTGCAGCACAAGCTCCTGACCTAATGCACATCTTCCTCAAGCCAGAAGTGCACCCTAGAGACCAGCAAACACTTACTGTAATTATTTACTGTCTTCTAAAAAGACCTGCTGTGATCTATACTCAGTAAAACTACAATTATTGGATGTGGATAAAACCACAAAAACACCCTGTTACAAGCCCAGGCTATTTTGTCATGGCAACACCGTAACTCAAACTCCTGTAACAATAGAATTGTCAGGATCCTGCTTTAATGGGAAATGGTAATGGAGCTCCAGGGCAGCAGCCTAGGAGAACTTTCATTCTAGGAAGGAAACAAACAGAAATAAAGAGGACACTAAGGAAATTTATGATCTGGGTGCTTTTCCAAACGCAGCTTCTGATGACATTCCCAAGATAAGAGAGTCTCAATTTGATCAGCAGTCATGATTTGATACTTGGAGCTTGCTGGGGAGGAGGGTTTACAAGTGACAGTTGTAGTAAGGCTCTCAGCAGCAAATCCTTGGCAAATCATACCCATGTGCAACCACCTCCTGGCTACAATAAACATCCTCTAAAGGCACTCAAAGGAAAACAGACATGGGAAAAATCTGACACACACTACACTTGGCAAATTCCAGGCAGGAGACACAGACTTCCCCCAGCCAGCTCCTGACTGCAGCACGACAGTGTCACACAGGCAAGGGAAGAAAACCTGGGGAGTTTTGTTTAACTAGGGCACCCTCGGAAGTAAAGCAGTAACTAAATAGTCCCAGCTACTCTTACTAAGAATTATCTAAAGAAACTACTTACACAAAATCAAATACACACCCTGCACAAACAGTACCATAAGGAAGCAGACAAGTCAAGAAAAGAGATGGCAAATAGTAATGTCTAAAAATAAAACTAAATGCCACTAGGATGAACAAGCAAACAAACTACACAGGTTTTCAGTGCCTAAAAAGTCTATCACTAAAACTGCTTTTATCTGTGCACATCCACAGAGTAATACACATTTTTCACCAGTATCTCCAAAGCATATGAATTACAGGATAAGCCATTGTTTCTAGGCAGTTTTAATGTGGTTTTAGCACCCAGCTCAAGAAGAAAAACTTAGCAATGAAGGTATTATTAAGTAACAAAACTTTGCCTGAAAAGTCTTCAGCAACATTTGGTATATTTTATGTATGTTTGTGTAGACGCGCTTTCTTGTTTCTAATCTAATCTTCAACATTACTAACAACCACCATATTCCCTATTTACTGGTGCTCCTTCAGATATCATACATACATTTACTTACTTGCCTAACTATAATGTGCATTTGCTGCATATTAAACTATAAAATTCAGACCTAGCTGTGGCCATAAGGCACAAATGAGACTTTTCTTATTTCAGGAAGAAAACATTTTAAAAGTAAATAAAATGTAATCAGATAAAAGGCAACTTAAGTTTCATTACACATGACATTGGATCAGTGCAAGTTAAAGTTTCACATACTACCCACTCTCATCCTCCCAAAAACAGCAGCTCTGTAAGGAGGCAGATGCCAGGTAATTCCTGAAAATCATTAACCGAAAGGAAAAGTGACACATCTCACATCACAATTGGTTTTAGTGATTTCGATTAACCTCTGAGCAGCATTTCAAAAAGCAACAAGATTACTGACAGCCACTGACATCTCATAGGAAACATTAATTTCCAATTAAGAGCTACAAGGGGCAGACCATGGTGAGACAGCCCAGGGAGGTCCAGGGTGGAGCAAGGGGATGCCCAAAGGAGCTGTAACTCCATGGGAAGCCCATGATGGAGAAGGGACCTGCAGAGACACGGAGAGAGGAGCCCAGGGCTGGAGAAGGTTTGCTGGCAAGACCTGTGACACTGCAGGGGACCCATGTTGGAGCTGTTCATGAACAATTGCAGCCTGTGGGAAGGACTCATATTGGAGAAGTTTGTGGGGGACTGTGTCCTGTGGGAAGGACCCCACACTGGAGATGGGAAGAGTGTGAAGAGTTCTTCCCCTGAGGAAGAGACAACGTGTGATGAACTGATCACATCCCCTGTTCACTGTCCCTCTGCACTGCTGGGGGGAAGAGGGAGAGAAATCAGAAAGTTAAGCCTGGAAAGATGGGAAGTTGCATTTTAAGGTGCTTCAAGGTTTAGTTTTACTTCTCATTACCCTACTCTGATTTGACTGGCAATGATGTTAACACCCCCAAGCCAGGTTTGTTTTGCCCATTATGGTAATTGGTGAGCGACCCCTCCCTGTATTTTCTCCCCCCTGCCCAGCTGAGGGGGGCAGCGACAGAGCAACTTTAGTGGGCACTGGCATCGAGACAGGATGAACCCACCACACAACCTCAGCCAGTCTGTGACTGCCAAAACTGAGTATTGCCTCTTTTTAAGGCCACTCACTGAATTTGTATTGTATACTACAAGTATTTAATCACTATTTTACCCATCCATCAATCACTTTACAAAATATTCCACTATGCATGAAATAAGCCTCCCACTGCTGCAGCTTTGACAAACCTCACAGTGCTACAAGTAACTTTCCATACAATGACTGTTCCTGGTGCTAAAAGACCATCCCATTTTATCTAAACAAATAACTTGTCTACATTCTGTTCCTCTTGCTACTAGAACCTACGTTGGCAAGAACTACAGATGAATATGATAAAACATTGGGACACCGTAACTAAAAAGCTCAAACACCTTGAGATTTTAAAGGTATTGTGAACACTCAGCCATGATCCCACACTGCCTCAGAGTTCAGGATCACAGGGCTCTGCTCCCACACTACCAGATCCAGCTTTGATACAAAACCTAGACTTTGATATTGCCCTAAGAGATAAACAACTGAATTTCAGAGTCTAATAGGTGCTTCCACCAACCTGATACTTGTGGTGTCACATTTCAGATCTATGTTTCCATAGCCTGGTTTATTTAGTCAAATGACAACTGGGACAGTTCATTAAAAGCGAACAGACCCAACAAAGGGTCGATGGCTATAAATTTGGCAGAGGTATCACTGAAAGACTTGATTTTAGAGCACTTTTAAAAGGGTTTTTTTCAGTCATACAAAGAAGCTTTACCTTGACTTAGCAGCTGCCTTGAGGCATGGACACTTCAACAATGAAACAAATATCTTCTTAGATGATAGAGTGTTTGTGGGATAATGAGCTTGGTTCCCCCTTTTTTTGTTGTTTTTAAAGATAAAGTATCTCATGGACTACTGCTATACTTGCTTTTTAGTGAAAAGCAGATGCACTGCAATCATTTCATGCACAAGCTGTGCACACAAAGGAAACACAGGATGCCAGCTCTCACAAAACTTTGTTTACAAACTTTGCCAATGAATTTCAAGGGTTGCTTTGGATATTAGAAAATAATTACACTGCCTTGGAATCAAACCATGGGTTTATAGCTGTTAAATTACATGTTTCATTTTAATACACTTTTTCTGTACATTTCATCACTTATATTAGTAATACCTTTTCCTTTATAGCTAGATATTAGTAAATATGTGAAACTATAAAAACAAGAAGTCTTGCCTGTTTCTAATACTCTATTTATTAAAAATGCATTTTCCTTTTTTTCAGTTCTCATTAAAAGTGCCTGAAATTTGAATTATTAGATAATTATCCCAGATAAAACATTTAAGAAGCTTTAAAACCTAGGCAGTCAGGGCAACAGAGCACTGAGAAACATTTTCACTAGAGAATCCAATCAAGGGTTCATCCAACTTAAACTTAAAACCCTTATCTAAACCAAAGCAAACAAAATCCATGCGTTTCAAAGCCAATCTTTCCAGAAGAAAGGGCTCAAAACCTTATGAGAAACTCATTTTGTGGGACGTTTCACATTCCACTTAAGGTTTATTTCACTATATATATTCCTGCTTCTAATACCAACCAGATGTGACAACGAAGTCTGTCCAACACTGTAAAAGATACAGGGATATCCTGAAGCTCAGCATTTTGGGAGAGGGCTGGAGATAAAAGGCAAAAGTACCTGGAGTTGAAGTGAAGGTTGAGGAAGCAGTTATAATCTGAGAAGCATTCTAAATTCAACTCAGTTAACTGTCAGAAAGAGCACAATTCAGTGGGAATATGGTGGGACAGAAGGAAACCACAAAGGACAGCAGCCCTCTGCCCCAAACCATGCAAACAGTGGAACCATGGCACAGCAAAAGAACCAACCATCACCACACAGGTTCAGCCTCCAGCTCTTCAAGCACGTCATCAACAAGAAACAAGTCCTATATTCTAATTTCCAGCTGATACCCAACTACATAAACAGTTCTTTGCTCCTGTAAACTTTCTGGCAGATGACAGAACACTGAGAAAACCCTTCAGTTGCTCTTGCAATCCTGAACTACTCCTGAAACATTAACAGGTCTTTCCTGAGAAACACTCCAGCACACAAAATTCCTGCATTTTTAAGCAGGTCGGCCACTCCATCGCCACCAAATTCTATTCATGCTAATAAATATGCTCAACTTTCACACTCTTATCAAGTCAGCAGACTTAAAATGTCATCTTTCTGTTTAGCTTGTTTTTTTGAAATTGAACTTGTACCTTCACTAACAAAGCTGTGGGTTGTTACATTGACTGCAACCCTGCTGAACAGAGCAGCTGTACTGCAAGAACCACAGAATTCATCACGTATTTCAATTAATAAAGCCAAATTTTACAGTTTGGATATACTGCACAGAGATTTAGTTCTTAAAATGTTGCATCATTAGAGCTTGCACAATTAAAATACTCAATTTTGTACTTTCTGCTTTATGAGGATTATAGTAATTAAGAAAAAAAAATAATGGACTAATAGCTTAGTAACCTAGAGTCATGAGTTTGAAAATATGGCAGCAGAAATAATACAGTTATGCCACAGAAAATGAATGTTCATTTTAATCCACCCCTCATAAATTCCAAAGAATCTCCATCACCCCTGCAACAGTCTTGTCTTACTGATTTTTGTTTCATGACTTTTATTCTCTTTCATCACTTTCTCAGCTATGCTTTCTTCTCAAAAGGCTGGGGCAGAGCAGCTGTGGGAGAGGAATGCAGACACCAAACCTCTTCACTGAGCATTTGACCCAGTTGAGAACAGAGTGGCACTGCTGCAGTTCAGACAAGTCAAAACAAAAGTGAGAGAGAAGAACTTCATATCTACCAGCAGGACCAAGACAGCAACACAGAACAATAGAAAGCAACCAAATACATCTTTGTGTGTATTTTTACAAATTATAGTAGGAAGAACATATCTCATTCTTATCCTATGACTGCAAAACATAACTGCAAACCACACTTGGGACTGGAACAGTTCACTTAGCTGATATTTATTTACTTAAAATACACACTATATTTATATAACACTTGTATCTTCAAAAGGAAAAGCAAGTTTCTTCTGACAAACAGTGTTAAAGTGATGTATCTAAGGCACTATTAAACAGTAAGCAAGACTTTGAGTGAATGTCACTGAATAAAGACAAATGTTCCGACAGCATCCGTTGGGAGGCATTACAGAGCACAGCATTCAGATTAATCATTCTAGACTATGTAATTCTATTACAATCTTTATATTCCAAAAGCAAAATTATTACTCTTGCTTTAAAGGACTATAATGTATCATGTTTACATGATCTACTAAAAATCACACGCCCTGGTATTGAAAAGCCTCAACTATTTTCACTTCGTTTCTCTGCGTGACTTTGCTGAGGACAGTTATCAACAAACAACCTTCCATCCAAAACACAAAGTATCAGAAAGTTCCTTTCAGCCTCATGAGGGCCAATGTGACCCTTCACAGGGCATGTTTCAACATGTACAGCTGGAATTTGTAGTGAGACAAGCAAACTCTTAGAAAATTTTTCATCTCAAAAGCATCACCGTTTCCTTCGACAGCCAACGCACATGAAGCAACTCTTCTAAGAAATAAACACAACTGGCATCTTCTGGAGACCAGATCAAGGTATCTGTAAGTAAGTGCCAGTTCACACCTCATACTCAGAAGGAGTTTCAAGACACAAAATTTCAAAACCATGTAAAGAGCATTGGGAAATAAAACCAAACTTCTCAGCCCGAGCAAATCCATTCAGCAAATATATTCCAGGGCATTCAAAAGTCACACCAAAACTTGCAAAACAAGTCCAGCAAAGATTTTGCAAAGATTTTGCGACTAAAAGGCAGCTATAACTTATAATTACTTATATTATCATCTCTTTTTTAATCTGCAGAACAATGTCATTGACTTACTTGTACAGCTTTTCATGAGCAAGTTTGGACAAACCACAAGTTCATTACAGAAATTGTCCAAACTGTATCAATATCACTCACTGCACTCACTGTCCAGCTTGCCTCTTTTAAACATCAATGAAGATCTTACTTCTTTAGTAGTTCTCTAATTCCACAATTAATCTGCACTAGCACCATGTGGTTTGTATTTCCACAGGAAGAAAAATTGAGTGCACTGTCTAAATGGTTTGTTTGGTTGCAGACAGAGGTATTAAAACCAGTTATAAAAACTCCCCACGAATGAAGCAACTTTTCAGCCATCCTGTAGTAACTTTACAATTTCATTATCCAAATCATAAGTCTTAGTTATCTGATCTTCTATACACATACTAGATCATTAAAAGAAGAATTTTACCATAAAGCACATCTTGCAAAAAGCCAGTTTGGATCACGAGTTGAACTTTGGCAGGATCTAGAAAGTGATTTCAAACAGCTTTTGACTACTCCTTTAAAAAGGCAGATAATTCTTTTCTTGATAGTGCCTCGGCAGGCACATGCTCATCCATTTTTCTATACTTCTTTTTTTTTGACAATCTTTTTATAAATCATCCAGTCATTCTGTTAACACCACCCTCGCCCTCCTCCCACCCAAAAGAAATACACGTAATGCCAACCTCATGTGAGCCTTCTCTTGCTGTTGGAATAGGCCTTGATGCCATGTAAACATCTTAACACACAGTTTTTATATTTCAAGGAAACAAAATTCTTTACCTCTCCATATTTCCTCAACTTGCTGACTGACAAGGCAGCAGCCATACCTTTGCTGGTCTGCCTGGCAATGCCTTGACTTAGTTAAAAAGAACCTTTTTAGTTTTAAAATGAACTATCAGTATTATTTTAAAATAAGAAAATGCCATCTCTCTTCGTGGACATCCAGACTGTACTGGATATGAGAAGCTGCCACTTTCCAGGGTTTCTATAACTCTACATAGAGAGTTGAAAATAAGTCAACCTTGACGTCACCATGGTGAATATACAAGGAACAAAAAAATTGTGTGGTTTCTCTTCCCTCTGAGATTTATGTTCTACCAAATTACCACTATACACATGCAAAACACAACACACCCTCTAAAAGCCCCTTACTAACTAGCAGTTTAATGTCATGAAAATGAAACCTCTCACCACACTCAAAACACAAATGTGCAAACCTGTACAATAAGGAATATCCAATAGGAGTATAAATCAGATCTTACTTACAGTCTAGTTAACTTCTGGGTGTTCTGGAAAAGCAGCTCTGGAAGGACTTGCAATTTATTCTTGTTCAGGCGCCTAAATAGATACAATTAGAATAAAAAATATTATCTTCCAGTTTCATAAGTTTATTCCATTTTGCATAAACACACAAAGCTCCTACAGTACATGTTATGAACTCAGGAGAAGATGCATGGTGCACAATATTCATAAAGGAGCCAAACTGATGGTGTCACCCGTAGGTCACCTGCCTACATTCATGATGTAGGGAGTCAAGGGACAGTCACCATGAAGTTTGAATGTTTTTATATGGATGAGTACACAAATATATTTGTTCAATTTTGCTCTGGATGCCCACGGACAGTGAATCACACAGTCAGTGCTCCAGGAATAGCTACAGCAGGTATCTGGATTTTCTCTCTTCTTCTGAAAATACAGGCACAATAAAATCAGTCACTTGGCCAACCAAGAAGATGCCCAGATTAGCTATTATTTCTACAGTGCACACAGTTTTATTTTTCATTTGAAGAATTTGTTTTGAAACTTCACTTTGAAAACATGAGCACTACTGTAGAACATAAGGGTAACCAGACAACTCTATGATGACTTGAAACAGAATATTAACCTTGATGATGCTTCCAGAAACATTTTAGAGAACAGATTAACGTTTATACATTAGTCCCTTGTACTCATTCACTGACAACTTTTACACTGATGACAACTTGCCAGTTTTTACAAAACAACTGTTCCAAGCTACTCCAGCCTAGCAGCTATAAAAAGCTTGAGCCTCCTCTCTGTGACAGCCCTGTGAAATCCAAAAGCAGTTCTACTTGTAAGACAATCTTTTTCTTCAGTGCTTTTTCTGTTGTTTGACAATAAAAACAGTCACTTGCTTTCTCAGCCCTAATGAATGCTGTCTGCATAATGAAGTTGATCTGAGCTAATTGCATACAACTCCCTGCTTTAAAAAGGAAGCTGACTCCTGGAAGTTCATTTATAAGAGTGTCTTTATGCCCTCTTTGTTCCCAATCTACCTTAGGACTCAGTTTTGATCTCCAAAAGACACCTGGAACTTCTATAAACCTACTGCTACTTAGCACCCAATATCTGGTTTCCAGTTCGCCTGCACACTGAGTAATTTCACTATCAGAATTCAAGAATTTTTGGAATTGAAAGCCCTTCCTCAAAGATCAAACTCATGTTGTGGGGTTTCATATGGCAGACTTTTCACGTGGCTACCATATGAATGTCTTGCAAGATAAAGGGGTGATGGAGGAAAGGGGAATATTAACTTCTCTTTCCGACACCTAGATCAGATCAAAGGCTGAGCTCTGTGCATCACACACACCACATGCTGACCTCAGCAGAGACAAACACTGGTTATTTCCTGGTGCTTCTACCTACTTCCCAATTAAATTAAATTCCCAAATAAATTAACAGATCAGTAAATGAAACACTAAACAAAAACATGAGATACTAAACATCAGCTGGCATTTTGGAAAGTCTATGGGAAGATGTAAAACTGGATCCCCTACACCCACGTGACATTTCAGTTTTATACTGAAGTAAACTTAAATCTTGTTTAATTCAAGGTTGGTAGTAATGAGCTCATCCAATTACCTTAGCTAAGAACGTATTTATTCTAGAATAGCAGGATGAAATACAATGCAAAAAATTACTTATAATGCAGGGTTTAGCACTCCGCATTCACCAAGACTACCACTACTTAGTGAGAAACACTAAATATATTTGTTTATCAACCAGAATGAAAAGGACTGTCAGCAAAATGAATCTATTCCACACACTGATGGATGTTTATTCCTGTGTCTAATTGTCATTTCACATCTCACAATGTACACACAATTATCCACTGTTGACCCAAATTCACCTGACTGATCCAAGGAAGATCTGAAGGATATTCTTTTCTCTACTTACAAGGCTTTCACAAATGCTGGGTTTATGATTATTGCTTTAAGCCCAAGAAACTAATCAAAATCAGATAGATTTTACAGAACAGGAGGTTTCCCACCCACAAGCAGACAATACATGTAGTAACAAAAAATTGTGTTTTCAAGATTAGAAAGTTTGCAACTGAGAAGCCAAACATTACAACTTGCAGCAGCATGAACAACTTAGAGGAAGACAAAACCTAATGTGATTTTTTCCCTAATTTACTATCAAAATGATTCAGAAAATGAAATATGTTAAATTATTCCCTATTATTTGTATGGGCCAACACTGCCTTACCTGTGATGAAACAAAGACCAAGGTCTCAGCTGCCCTTTTAAATTGTCTTAAGCATTTCAAGATTTCCTCCTGACAATACCTTAGTATTGATTTTCTTTCAGACAGTACAGGAGGTGAAGTCCACACAAGGACTCTCTGGCAAAGCAAAATTGTGTGACTTGCTCTTCTCTAGCAGTAAATATTTGTCTGGGCCTAAGCTTCAGATTTTAACCATTATATTGTTATAAATGAAGATCTCTCACACTGCAGCAGTGAGCAAACTGAATCCATTCATCCAGGCCACGAACTTCATGACATTCTTCCTTTCCTTTCACGCATGTAATCTTGATTTTCCAAATTCCCCCCAGCACTGGCTAGTGACACCTCCCTCCACACCCTGCAGGTGCACAGCTCTTGTACGCCCAAACCAGAGCCTGCAGCTCTAAGGCAAGGCCACCTTCCTAATTAATAATGAAGGAAATTAATGCAATCACAAACATTTCAAGAGTCCAATGTCTTGGTTCAACTGATGAGACTCTTGGAACAACCTTCCACCATTTCCTAACATTTATTTCAAGTTAAAATCTCCACTGAAAATAGTTTTATTCCGTTTGACTCTCAGGTGAACTCCAGGAATGCACAGGGGTTTGGTTATTTTTGAGCATCACCTACTGTATTATAGTTGTAAATAACTTCTACTGCAATACTCACTGAAATGTAAGACTAGATCACTTCATAGAAATTAGACATACTTGCCATAAGATACATTTAACATTCTTGTATTTATTATGTGCCAGAAAGCCACCAATAGCCCAGAAAAAAAATCCAAATTACACCCCTTATTTCTCTTCCTGGGCTTGAGAGAAAGGCCATTAAGAAAGTCCTCAATACAGGAGTATCAAAGCACCAGACAGGATGTTTTTAAATTCTCAAAAAGAGACACAGACATGTTTAAAGATTATTTAATGAAAAGACCAAATGTTCTGAAGGGTCATTTATAAACACAGTTTCCTCCAGTTTGACAAAGAAGTGCCAAACACAGATGAAATGAAGTGGGAGAGTTCCTAACACATCATTTGACAAGAACTGCAGTTCATCCTCATCTATCACTAAGTTTTAGGACAAATAGGGAAACTTCCAGTGCAAGGACAAAGATTAGTTCAGAAATGCCCTGTGCTTGTCTGGGCCTGTTACCTACCAGAGCTTTTCACCACATTACTGCCTAAATCTTAATCCCGTTAGGTGGTCAGTTTTAATTACAGCAATATTTCTGATTCATCAATGAATACCTTGGAAATGGTGAAGCATTATGACAGTTAATAAAAGTGGTCTGCAAAAAGGTCATTTAAAAAATGAGCCAAAATCTTGTAAAATGATTTTGTGGACATGGATTTTGTGCATGAAGTTAATTAATAAATACATAGATATTTCTGATTTGAAATGAGTGACTTGAAATAGGAATGACATCAAAACACAGCACCTGGAAATTGAATTTAAAACCCAAGTACTTTTGCTACTGTAACTGGCTCCATCATGAAGGAATGACATGTCAAGTTTGTGAACCTGAACAGATGACCGGAATTTTTTAAATGTAAATGAAAGAAATCTTGATTGTCACACTAAAACCTCGGGACTGTTCAAACTGGGACTCAGCACATTGCAACAAAAAACTTGGAACTGGCCTCCTCCCTCAGGCTAGAAACACATCCAGCACATGTGTGTGCACAGCCAGCACCAACCACCAGTACCCAACACCCAGGGCCAGGAAGGGATCTGGGGAGCAGAGCCAGGCAAGATCTGCGCCACATTACTGGACCTGGGACTGGATGAGAATGCAGCTGCTCAGGCTCCAATGTATTTTGAACTGGATGTTTTCAGCTTACAAGACCTGCAAAGTATTCCGGGAATTCGGAGCACTGGGCAGAATGAGGAAGAATCATCTAATGCCACAGGACAGATTAGCTCCAGGGCTGGCTCAGAAGCAGCTCTGGATGTGCACAGCATGGAGCCCAGACTAATAAAGCCTCCTGGAAGCTGGAGAACTGCGCAGAAAGGCTCTCCAGGAGTCATCTCAGCTCTGGCAATACCTGCATTGAGTCAAATTTATTAAGTCTGATTAGACACATGCTGACTGCACAGTCAACAACCTCCAGACACTGCAACTTCCTCCGTTTTCCAAACTCGATTAACCACTGTTACACATGAGAAATAGCAATAGGCATACTCTGTTTTGTTAGTCTGCTCCTCAGGTCCCCAGAAGTGAACCGAAAGAGTTGACCAGGAACCACACGCACACAACAGTTCTCCACATGTAATCCCTGGGCTTCCAGGAATCCACACAGCACCTCCAAGGCATCCGCACTGGGACAATGCCCAGGCTCATATTCACCTACTTCTGCTGAAAGATGTTTAGGGAGCTGTAAATAATAAAAACTAAAAGCTCATACTTTTGTATGCAGGAATTGACTGTGGAAGGGAGAGAGTCCTCCTGAAATTATTACAAATCATTGGCACTTTTTTAATAACAAAGATTGCCTAATAAACTGAAGAATTCAGACTAATGTTTAAGCTTATGTACCGTTTGATTACTTTTGGATACAAGGTGGTCTCATTCTCTCAAAATCCCTGGTACAGAACCAGGAACAGCAGTGACTTGACTCTTGTAATCACCTTCCAGAGGAATACAGAGTTAAAGCATCGGTGCACAGAACTCTGGCCTATTGAAGGAGCACTTACCTGTGTAAAATATATAACACTATATACATAACAATACTCTTAGCATCACACGTACACACAGTATATCTGCCCACCACAAAAAAAGAAAGATAATTAGTTGAAACCAAGAGATAGGTGTATGTGTACATAGGTGTATATATATACATATGCATGTCCATGTATCTGTTCATAACCTCTATGAATGTGACTTCCTTCTCATTTTTTTCAGCCAAAGCCTCTCTGTCTCAACTCCTACACCCTCCCATGCCTCCAAGTAAGCCCTTTGGCTCCTCCTAATTACTTTGGGTGCTGACTTCCCATATAAAATAAACACATATACGTCTGTACTTCACAGCTTTATCACCTGACCAAGTGTATTTTCTTGCCTTATTATTCAAATGGCCTAAAATGCAGATTTATAGGATTTGTGACCTTTAAGAGTCCCATACATGCAACGCTGTCCCCTGGTTTATTATTGTTTTCTTTAGAGCAGCCACACAAAGCAAACACACTGTTTCAACACAGGACAAATGCTCCCTCTCACCTCCCGAAAATACTTTGCTCATAGATGTAAGTGCCAGTTTCCCCTTTCCTCCCTCAGCCCAACTGGGGGTTCCTATGTCCTCAAGGCAAAGGGATAGAGGGGAAACAACCCCTGTGTCAATCACAGAATATCAAGGGCCCTTAAAACAACAATAGAGAAGTTATTAACTGTGAAATTCCTACCTTCCTGGCTCCAACCAGGCTAATCATATTCCTTCCTCTGTCTGAAGCTGGGATAGGAAAGAAACTTAACTATTAAGATACTCTGTGTGTTAATAATAGGGGTAAGAAAAAACTCCTGAAGGCTGGAAAGAAACAACACTACCAGCCTAGAGACAAACTGAAGATGTTTATCAGGATCATTCTATGAAACAAATGCAGCAAAATACCTTCACTTCACAAAGGTTATTTTAATACTTATTATATTTCGCTTTGTGCCTTTTCTCATCTTCTGGGTAAGTAAGAAAACCTCAATATTGACAGGAAAATTTTCAACTTGTTCTCAAGGCAGAGGTCATGTTTTACTGCAGGAGAAACTTTCTGTGGGTACTGCCTTGAGCTGCATCTCTCGTGTTCACACTGCTGGAAGGGTCACATCCAGCTCAGGTACTGCTGACTCATGGTGCTCCATTTAGCAAACAGAAACTAAATCTAAACTGTATCAAAGGCATGATCAGCACAGATGGAAAAGAACAAGACGCATAAAGTAGAGCAACTAGAACAACATTCAAATTGCAACCATTTTAATCTTTTTTTTTTCCCAAGAAGGACCAGGCTTCTGTTAAACAATGTCCAGCAAAAGATTCTTGCACACATCTTTGCTTTTAACTGAAAAGCTCTTGCAGTATTATATTAATATTACACTTACATTATCACTGAACACGTTCCACCTGAAATTTAAGTACATACACAGGCTTTGACATAAACTGCCAGTTTTATAATTACCTGGATTTGACCCCATGAATGTGACACCCATCAGCCCCCAAATCCTGTGTCTGCTTTTCCACTGAGCATCGACAGCTTTACAACCAGATCAAAGTTCTTCAGACTTGTCATGAAATAAGTAGCACTCAGTTTCTTTCCACACAAGACCAACAACTTGAAAGTTTGATTTAATATCTATATTCACATTGCTACCTGTTACACGATTCATTCTCCAACAGAAAATCAAAATTAAAGTGCTTTTACATTTTTTTCAATGAGTAACTTTAAAGGAGCAGTCCTACTACTTCAGACTTTAATATCTAGAAGTTATCCAAGCAACTTTGGGTTCACTTTCCAATTTGGTCATCTATTTTATTTCACACTCAACACATCTGGGTCTCATTTTTGCCCATAAGCAAGCTCATTTTTTTTCCTTTGTTGTTAAGAGCTCCATGGCATTGTCCTTGGAGAACAGCCTGAGGGAACATGATGCAGTTTCTACGAGTTACTTTAAGGGAAAAGCAGTTACATCACAAGCCTGGGCGGAACCAAGAAGCAATAAAAATGACTTAACGCACAACAGGAGACCCCAACAGCAAGACAGGAGTTACTGAACTCCAAGGAGTAACTAAGTTTTCTCTTTTAACTGCAGTGACACGGGAAGCCGTAACACAGGAGCAAAGCCAATTGCCTTCAATGGCTTCCACAGAAAACCAGCTTAACATCAAGAAATATGTTGTGTTCATTAATGTAACTTCTTCACTTTGTATCACTTCCTATTCATAAGGAAAAAGAGTCAAGACACAACATCCATTAAAAAAGTCAACCTTATCCATTACCTTCTGTCATCACCTATTTATATTACTACCCCTGGAAATACAGCCAGACAATATATAATGGAATTTCAATAAGGTTGCTACGAGGAAGCCCAGTACAACCATATTACAGGATTATGGTCTGGGATAAACGAACTTCTTTATCCATGTGACATGTTATTACAGAAGCTGTTCCAAAATCTGTGAGAGACATCATTGGAAGTTGCTAAGGGACCATATTGTAAAGGGAAACTGTTTACAACAGTTACAACTTGGAGATCCCTTATTACCAACTTAGCAGACTGGGTGGTCCTGGTTCACATTTTCAAAGCTGTCGCAAGTAATAACCTTTATTAGTAACTTCTCATTAGACTAAGAAAGATTATCTGCCCTCTCTCAGAAGCAGACTGCATGTGTGCAAAGTGGCAGTACGCAGACTGGCAGCTCTGTAACACTTTACAGTTTTTAATATAAGAATCCATCTTTTTTTCCCCTAATGATCACTTCCTATGACAAAATCTGACATGAAGATGGAGGATAGAAGCACGAAAAAAGCATCACACACAGAGGTTCTCTGGCTAAGAACAAACTAGTACCCTTGGCAAAGGAAGTGCAAGGAACAGGTTCAAATTCTGATGTTTTCCCCAAGCCAAGATGTAGAAACAAAAAAGTCCTAATAACATTCACGTGGTCATTAGAACTGCGATCAGTTCCCTACATGATACAGGAAGGGACAGAAGGGTAAGTAGCAGCTTAAGCGAAGATGAGAAGAGAGGCTCAGTGTTCATTAATGACCACATCAACAGCAAGAAAATCCTGTAAATCCAGAACAGGCAAGAATTATGTGCTCCACCTCTTAACTCGGTAGCATATCTATAAAATCAGTCACATTCATGTAGGATGGTAATTTATATCTGCCTTTAGCAGACTTTCATGCACAAGAATTAACAATTTCTCTTAGCTATCATTCAAATAAATAAAAAAAATCTTGACTGGTAAACTCTGAGATGCTCTCTGCTGAAGTTTGCTTTTCTGCAAAGCTTTTAGTAAGCTCTTATTTCAAATGAGAAAAATATTAGGAATTTATACAAAACCTTTGAATTTTTGTATCTCTAAAACCCTAACACAGAATGAGCAAAACCAGTTACTTCCTCATTATTACTCTGCAACCTATGCAAAAGGAACAGGACTTCATCTAAGGAACATCATCTACTGGAGCATCATTAAATGTCCATCACTTTTAATACTTCATCAATTTTTGTCAAGGCAGTAAAATAAACAGTTAACCCATTTTCTTCCACCAAGAGTAATCTCTCTAGGTCAGGGCTGAAAGCCTATGAAGAAAGCCACAGGCACATTTTAGAGTGCACATCTCCAACCCATGGTGCCCCTGTGGCCAAGTCTTAAAAGCTTATCTTAATCAAATGAACCATTACCAGAAGCCAGAAATTAGCAAGAGAACTTGCATGTACAGCTATTACTGCAATTCTTACCAGAATATATAGAACAGAACTGTTCCTGTTTGATCTGTTTTAATAACTTGATACCAGCCCAGCTCACCACACCTCTCCATATATAGTAAGGAATGCTCCGTGGCACTGTGGTGCTTCTTCTTCCCAGGGCCATGTGCCAAGTAGAACTCGTAAAAAAGGAAGACTAGCAGGATCATCTCCTGCCTGCATGCTGAAAAACGGGTGCATGCTCCGAAGGCAATGGGAGGACTATATGGAAATATCTGAGTGGAACACATCGTACACTTGACTTCCATTGGAGAAGGAAAAAGCAGCTCTTGACTATTTTATCATCAGCCTGAGGGAACTCCCTATCACAACTCAAAGGACCTCTCACTAGGAAGCCACAGGAGTAAGAAACCACAAAAACCCATCTAAAAATTGAGCAGACCCAATTTCCATGATCATTCCCTCTAATCCTCTGCACTTTCCCAGCAGGTTACCAAATGCAGGGGTCAGTTTTTCTCAAGTGCTTCAGTACCTGCCAGTTCCTATTTCTTTCTCACATTCTTAATATACTACATCACACCTATCCCCACTTAGTTATCAAACACAAGTATTAAAATATACATGGAATAGCCATAACACCTGCATGAACCCTAGGAACCTCTCTTCTTCTTGGAAACTCCTACTAGAACACCTTGACACAAAAAGAAAGGTCATCTCCACACAACTGAGAACACAATACTAACATGAAGAATAAGCCAGTGTGAACTGGTTTGTTCGGCTCTACATGGAAGGAAGGCTGCAGCTTCAGGAGAGCTCCAGTTCAATGGACACAATTAAAATAGACTTGTGCCAGAGGAAAAGCAAAATCAAGACTGTACTGATCTCATCACTAAGAGAAAGGCTTCAGGACCTACATATTCATACATTCACCAAGAACAAAAGGAAGTTAAGTACTCTGAATTTATTGTTTCACTGAGGAAAAGGATTATTTAAGGATTGCTGTGTTTGACAGCATGAAATTCAGCCAACACTTACGGTATTTCTGAGATGGCAACTGGCATAATCCTTCTAATATGAGGAAGCTCAAAGAAGAAAAACCCTTTTGATAAAATTACTTAAGCTAAATAAAGTTCATCCAAGTAATTCCAAACCAGTGATGCAGAAGTTCTTACCCAACAGCAACACAGACACTTGAGTGTTTCCTACAGATCTGAAAGAAATGACTGCTAAAGCCTTAAACACTTTGCTTAAGAAAATACCCCCATAAATCTTCATCAAGTATAAAAAAACCCGACTAAAATCAAACAAACAAACCACAGAAAAGAAGAATGTTGAAAAACTGTGATGTCATGTCCAGTGCTGATCAGCTGTTCCAACTGAATTACGGCCACATCGCAGTGGAAGTGTCATCATTCCACTTGCTTTGTAACCACTGCTTTCAGAAGCCCGAGAATCCTGTGGCTACAGAACCTCTTGTCAACATAAATGAGACCCAAATTTGTTTTTCCATGAGTTCTTGTGGGTCAGTGACCTCCTATGAAAATGTTTTTCATGAAATCAGGCCCATTTATTTTCATGATGTTAAAATAAACCCCTTTGTTTTGTAGCCCTGGTCAGATGTACTAATGCAAACCAAGCCCCACTCACTGAAGCATGCATCCTGCTTTCTTGCTGCTGCCCTTTGCCTCTCCTGCACTTTTCCTGTGTTTGGACTCCTCCTGTGCAGACCTATTGACAGAGCTGCTAATGGCTTCCCTTGGAAAAGAGGGGTCAGGGCTTTAATTTTTTTTTTTTTTTTAGTGTTTACATAAGAAAAAGTTCACTCTTGGACCAGCAATAACGAAGAGCTTGGCTGTCCAGCAGTGGCTGAGTAATATATAACTATATAATTATCTGTGCTACAGACAGGGCAAACTATGAAATCTGAGGATATTGGTGCCCTCCAGGAGTCCACAGCACAGAAACAGTTATTGGAAACCATGATTTTCCCAAGTCTATGTACTCAACTAGAAAATATAACTTTGACACATCTTCAAACAAAAAGTGGTTTCTCATAACTACTTTATTCACTGAATACTCCCCAAAGGGTAAGCAAGTGACAAGTACTGAACCATTTTAAAATTTATTTCAACAACAGTCCCATAAAAATAAACACAGAAAAATGCAGCTCTTGCACACTTGACTCACGGACAAGAAGGAGTGAGAGATTAATTTTTGAACTAATTTATCACCAACCGAGGCTTGAAAAAGATTTTTGCTAAATGGCCAAGTAAAAACCAAAAGCAGCAGTTAGGAAGTGCAGGGAACTCAGAGACCATCAACATCTGTCGCTTTTTATCTGTTCTTTCCATTTTATCTCCAGACCATGTGGAGAAGACCTACCTCATGCAAGCTGCTTGTCAACAGCAGAAGGATGGAATGTCTACCATTTTAAGTAGGTTTATGCCACTCACATCAAGTATAGCTCCAATAAAAGTGTCTTTGAGGTGTGCAGGAACACGCATGATCAAACCTACAGCTGATCCACTGGAGAAAGTGTTACCAAGGGGACTCTGGATTTCTTTCCTGAATTCATCTGCACCTACTTTTTCAACCCTGAAAATTCAATTTCAGAATTTCTAGCAAATTGACAGCTTGCCATATTTTGAATAGGATAATTGTAAAAAAGGCAAGGCAATTTTTACTTTTTTCTCAAATGATCGTAAGAAATATGAACTATTTCCAAGCACATAACCTGTACTCACATCAAACAGCAGCTCATCTGTGCACAAAGACACATCTTTCAGTACTTGAAATCATGCTTGACTAATTTCAATAAAAACAGAAGTTATAGGCTTTAATATAAGGATAAAAACCAACATCAGGCTCCAAACCACAGATGCCTCTCATTTGAGGTAATACCATGACCAGAGCACATGACACAGCTGAGCACGACTGTTTTCCAAGTAGCCAATGCCCACAGATCAACAAAGAACACCTCCAAAAAAGCCCCAAATATTTTTTCACGTTCAAGCTGGTTTTTTACACTTCTAAGTCAATTTTTAGAAACATCACTGAAAACCTAACTGACCTTTTCACAATGTGGTTCAAACTACCGGAATACTTGGAATACAACCACAGACAGCTTTATTAAGACACTGAACAGGAGACTGACTTTCTGCATAGGCAAAATATGGACTGGGTGACTCTCAGAATAATCAGGTTTCACTTATAGGAGCTGTTTCATGTTGGAGGTTTTTTTCCCCCAGTCTTACTCTACTAGTGATCTACACTTGCACTTGAACCACTGCATCTCCCAAAAAATAAACAAGCTCTACCTGCAAGCCCCTATTGACAGGGGAAGGTAAACACTAATTCATCTTAAGATACTGAGACATGGACATTGCACAAGTGTTTATATGTATATATATTACACTCTTACTATGCTGTAAATTTGTATTACATAAATTACAACCATGAACAGAATATATATGAGGATTTTAGTAGATTGCCCCAAAACCACTTTTTTGCCTTTCTGAAAGACAACACGAACACTGTAGTTTCAAAGTTATTATAATACTTCAACTTCGTGGTAGATCTTTTGCATAACATTCAATGAGGTGCTGTAAATAACTACTGACCAAATTTGTGGCTACAGTTGTTTTGAACATGCATTGTCCTGCCTTGCACTTGGGACCAGAGAGCTTTTCCAAGCCACAAGAAACTGCACTGGCACCTAAAGAGGCCAACAGTGAGATTTTCCCAACGTTTTTATGCACCAGACCACAGCAATCAACAGCACGGAAAGCTGGACTGGGCTCTAACACCCAACAGCAAAAGAAAGGCTAAAACTGAAAGTTGCACTCGATATGAAATCAACAAAAATCAAAGGGAAATTCATGTATTTTGGTCTTCAAAAATATTAACAATGTATAAAAGCTTTAAGTATGCTTCATTTTGGGATGTGCATTTACTACTCACTCTACAATCCTTAACTGTTGTTCAAAGCTTCTCTCTATATGGAAATGTATGTACATTGCAACATTCCTTTCCAAAAAGGATGACATTTTGGACTAATAGTCGCAAATTCCCCTTCTCACAATGATTTCATATTGACTGTATATCTGAATTGTGGGAACAGCAAAGAGAGTCCTTTTAAATAAAAAAGAAAAATAATCATTCCTGACCGTATCCGATGTATCATTTACACAAATGACTAACATTTCTCTAAATTACTGGCAGTTAAGTAGTGTAAGAAAAATACATCTCAGTGAAATCTTCCAGAGCAGTCAGTGCAGAGTATTGACAGATAAGTCAAGTATGTGAGCCATATCTTGGGAACATTTATTTTGGGTGTTTGAGCCAAGAGCAGCACATAATGTTGAATCAAAAGCAATACAAAATTAATGAGGCTTCTTCTTTCCTTCCAAGAATTTACAAAGGTGAGCAATCAGCCTGAGCCAAGATGTGAGTCAATATGATACAGCACTTAATCCCTCCCCTGTGATGGACTGGAGTGCACTATTCACACCCAACCTGTCAATACCTATTTTATTCTTGTAATTGTAGAGACACCTCCCACCCCCAAATAGACACACCAAGAGCTACCCCATCTTTGCTACTGTTTGTGTCCTGTGTGATTCTAAATGTAAACTCAGGTATTGCCCACGCAATTCAGAAATTCACCATTTGCATCTTGTACCACAGCTTCCATCACATCTTGTGAATAAAATTTATATCTCTTATTTTATCTTCTCTTTATCATTCACATTCCTCTGAATGATTACTGATTTTGCCTGGGTTTGTGTTAAGCAAGTCCTATAGAACACAGGGATTCCTTATTGGTGACTTGACACCTCTTGAAATTCAGATATTCAGTTTCTTGTAACAGATGAAAATTAGGAAGCACAGAACACTGGAAGTGACTTACAGGCCAGGCAGCTCCATATCCCACCTCCCCAGTGCCAATATGCAGATGCATAAAGAGGCATAAACACAGGCCAAGTAAGCATGGCACTCCTCTATAACTTCAACACCTTTACTTAGCTGGATGAAGGTTTGGCCTATTTGACAGCCTCCAATGGAGGTCTCTTTGATGAGAATGAGACTACTCGGTCAGATATGGGTTACAGATTCCTTTTTTTTTAACTAGAATATTTTTCCACAAGATACAGGACAAAAGTTATTAACAATATTAATTAAATATTAACCAACATCAATAAATATTACTTGAACTTGCAGGCAAGGAGCATTATGTTGCTAGCTCAGAGATGCAGGCAACAAAAAGAACTAGGTATGAGTATATTCTACAAACCAGGTGACCAGGAACACACCTCCAAGTGTCACAAACTGAATTTCAGTTGTGCATGTCCTTTGTCAGCTCCCACAGAGTGGTCAGGTTTACACATGGTCTAAGCTATAAACTGGCTTCCTCTATTTACCAAAGATGACATCAGTGACACACAGACTGTGACCTGGGGTTAAACAGCACAGGTTTGTTTTACCCTGATCATGTTGGGCTGTTGCAGCAATAATTCTGCCCAGCAGGAAAGTGTAGTTAACATATTTAACATACCCCAGTCCCCCAGGAGTCAGTGGGGGAATGCTTTTGTACAATGGAAAAGAAATCCACCCCCCTCAACATGGAAGGACACAGAGCTTCCAGACACCTCCAGCAGCCCCAGCTTCCCATTCCCACCCTCCCTAGGGCGGGAAAGGCTGAGTGTGAAGAGCTGTCCTGGCAGGACACAGGCAAAACCTTATCAGATCTCCTAAAGCACCTGCAGTTCCAGGGCAGTTGGGTGGCAAACCTGGTACCACACCAGGTAGTTCGAGAAGTAGTTTGAGAAGGAAGAGGGAAGCGTGCCAGTAATAAAAATCTATTAAATATCACTTCACAGCTCTAAATCCTTTTCAGCATGTCTTTGTTCTCCTGCCTTTCCAGATAAACATTTTATGATCACAGACTTCCAATTATATGTTACCCTTAATGTCACAGGGAAATGGAGACAGAAAACAATAAAGCTTTTTTCTGAAACGTTACATTCAAACTGTCTGACATCTTTACAGATCCATATGGTTTCTTAAATGTGTAGTGTATGGAGTTCCAGAAAAACATCCAAACTGCATACACTGCAACCCCTGTATAAACACTGTGGATTTGTCCACGCTGCCAAAGATTTGCTTTTGTTTACAACAGGAAAGAACTGTCCAATGCTTTTATTACTTTGCTGACTGCTCTGAAGCACCTACCAACCTCTCCACTCAGCATGGTCATGATGGAAGATGCTTTTTGCATTACATGATTTAAAGCCTGTTCAACCTCAGTATATGAAATCCAGATTGTGAAGCATCACCTAACAATTTATTCTGCTCAGCATCTTTGGTCACTAATAGCAATTTTACAGTACTGTGTCAAATAAACACACTTTAATACCTAATCAAGCATTTGAGAAGTTTCTTACACAGACTCAATACATAGTAGCATCTCTGCAGTTAAGTCAAATATAATTTCAATTTTAACCTCTGTCTTGACATGGATAAAACCAAAACCATACATGTACGTGCTGGGGTTAAAATCTGGATTCTAGCTTTTTTGCCTTTTTCTTAAAGCTAATTATTTTCCCCAACTTTGAGACGATTTGGCCATGCTTATACATTTCCACATCTCACCCCCCTCCCCCCGCCAAAACAACAAAAACACAGTTTTAGTGCTTTCAGATGTTGAAATCTTTTATGCTAGTTAAAGACACTAATTTGAGTAGAAAGAACCAGCCACCAGCCAAAGTCCAGTCTTTTGAAGATTATACAGCTACGTGACAATTCCTGGCAGTTGGCCGTGGAAAAGTCAGGATCTGTTGGTGTCTTATATCCTGCTTCATTTTTCACATAAATGTGTGACATACATCTGGCTCTGGAAGAAATGTCAATTCATCTTCTAGGCCCACCAGTATTGCCTGTTGCTTCTTGATCCTCCTGGCATATGATATTTTGTAATCATTTTATCTTAAAATCATACATGGTGTTAATAGCAATGCCTACAATTGAAATGCTAAAGTCCAAAATAAGATTTGGGTTTTGCACATTGTGCTGGTTCAGCACTGTTTGTAAGGGCTCGTTCACACTACACCCAACCACAAAACACAAAACCAGGCAAGGGGATCAAAGTCAGACCTTCCACAGTTAACTGCTAGGAAAAAAGCACACAAGAGAAATAGAAAAAAGGAGTTACAGTTTCTGAAAGCTTCTGTAGACCAACAGGCTGTGGTAGAATTGTTACCCTGGCAAGGAGGGCAGACTATTCAAATTTGCAACTGGCCCATCCAAGTTTCATCAGAACGTTTCCATAGCTCCCTAAACATTTACTGAACAGATGGACAGATCTGCCCTGCACAATCTCTCATCCCACAGCAATCAGGAGCACTTTTTGGGAAGAAGCACTTCAGAGCTACTTTGGTGTCTTATATCCTGCCTCATTTTTCACAGAAATGTGTGACATACATCTGGCTCTGCAAGAGCCAGTTCATCTTTTAGGCCCACTAGGATTGCCTGGTGCTTCTTGATCCTATGCATATGAAATTGTGATGGCCAGAGAATCCTGGGAGAAGCAGGAGAGCAGACTCACTGGAGTCACTTCATCACCTCAGACCAGTTACACTGACCCACAAACTTTCCAGGACTGCACTGCCCAGAAGTCGGTTGGCTGGAGGCTCAACAGTGGTGCAAAAAAAGCAGCAGGTAGTTAAGCTACATGCAAAAAATACACCTGTTATATGTCTCAGCTGCCTGATTTTTCCTGGTCAGCTACCTCACCACTCACCTTTATGCCCTGGAATAAAACTATACAAACTAGTTGCAATAAAAGCACTAGAAACCTTTTGGCTTTTCTATAATGAGTACCAGGGATCATTCTCAATGACTCCAAATCTTAGGATTCAGCGGAACAACTTACACCGAAAACACTGAGTTTTGCTAAAAGGCAATGGTTAGAATTCCTGCAGATTTGGAAAGCTGAGCACAAACATGCCAAAGTAAGAAGTGCCTTCTGCCTTCCACAAAGCTTCATTTCTCAGCCTAGTGCTGTCACATGCACAAACTCTGCATGACGTGCTTCCTTCAACTATTCTCACTATTTCAACTATATTCACTGTATTGCCAACCTCGGAGCCAATATACAATTTTGACAATACCCTGCTTCACTGGCATTGTGGGCATTAATCTCCCACCAAAAAAAAAAAATCAGAGTAAAATCCAAGTAACTGGTGGACCATCACCACAGTGCATTTGGCAGCAGGGGTTAACAGCTCTAAAGACATTTTATTTATTTGAAGATTATTTAGATGGTTATACAGGACATGTCAAACTAAATTCTGCTCAGATAATAACAATGGATTTGCTCCAATATCCAGGTAAGTAAAAACATAATGAAAATATAATCAGCCACAACGTTCACCCGAGGTTGTGCCCTTCCAATGATTACCATGAGGCGAGAAGTGGAACAACGCACTTCCCCTCCTACTTTGAATGAAAAGCCTTTATAGATGGTATTTTGCCAGGAATAGGAATTACTCCTGTTCTTTAAAGTCTGACCCAATGCAGCTGCTTTGTTTAAAAATAAGTTAACGATTACTTTTGCTTCCACTTCAGTAGATCAAAAAGAGAATGTTATTCCAAAAATCGAAGCAATATAAATGATTTTTATTCATTACTTGAAAGAAATTAAATGGAAAAAAGCCAGTTTTTTAAAAATGCAACCAGCATACTTTCTTCATTAACATTTTGCAATGTTTGACAATACTTTATAAAACTGCCTCAATATTACCTAGAATGTTGCAATTTACCCTTTATAAGTTACGCCAAACTTTCCACAGTTCGTTCTCCAAAGCCTACTGACTCATCGCAGGAAAGTCAGATTTATAGTTTTGTCTTAAAAATGATTTAAGCTAAAATACCAAAAAGTTGCAAGTTTCCAAGCCTCCCTTTCATAATACATTAATTTAGGAAATATTTTAATGACAGGCAAACCTAAAAGAGAAGCAGAGATGCAGTATGGTGAACAGGCCAAGTTAAGAGTTCACACAGGGGGGAAAAAAAACCCAAACGGAAGACTTTCAAACATCATAAGCTTAAAGAGACACCATTAAAGGTATCATGTTTCCCAACTTCTGCTTTCACAAAATGTATTGTTTTCATCTGCTGATGGAGCAGGCTCTACAGAAAAGCACATTAAGACGACACTTGAGCGTCTTTTCTGGCCACTAAGAACCAGCCCTTCACACAAATTATTTTCAAATCTCATTTCATAATTCAAATAATCTAAATATAGATATGAGAATGAATTTTATATATATATATATATATATGCACCCATACATAGAAAATAAGCTTAAAACTAGGACTAAGTTAGGACACTGACTCTGCAAGATGAGCTATAATGTGAACAAACTGCTTTCAACCATGTCAGGCTACCATGTCAGGCTATGCTTAATCTTAGAAAAGTAACCTGGTTATTTTTTACTGAAATAAATCAGCTGTAGCAAAACTCAGCTTCTAAAAGTACTTTCTAATTGAATGTAGGTAAAATGGATTATAATCAGAATTTAAAATTCATCTCCCTTATTGCCATAAACGGAGCTTTCTAATGCAAAACAAAAATCCTGAGTAAATGAATTTTCAAAGTTCAGCGCACCAGTTAAACAACTCAAATGCAAATCTAATCCTGAGATCATCTGAAACAGCTTTAGTGCAGCATATGCTCAATATTCCAGACTCCTCTTGAACAATTATTAGTAGGCACTTAACTCCTGAAAGCTGCTTTAGAAGATATCATTTGGAAAATAACAAGTCCTACAAGAAATGCAGGTAAGAGGCACCAATAAAGCATAAAAAATCTGCATTCCAAACCAGCTTGTGATATTGTTCTCCTCACCTGCCCCTAACAAAGAATAATTCCCCAAAGTATTTCAGTATTACAGAGGTTTTGTCCTGCTCCCACCATAAGCAGGCAGCATTAATGTAGTTCCATGATAATGCCAAGGAGTACACCCAGCAAAGAGTAGCAAATGGGATATTGCATTACTTTTGGCCTTTTTGATATTTAAGGTTGTACTCTTGCAGGGCCAGTAGCCTTCTAGAAACTGATCTTGGATAAGGAGAGCTCTTACATTAACCGTTTACAAAAATTAAAAAATAAACAAACTTAATTGCTATCCAAAGCAGAGGAGATTTATTGCCTGCTCTCCATTTAGTTTTCCATGATACCCTTGAATCCACTATCCCTGGCATTATGATACTTTAGAGGAAATGAAGCTAACCAGAAAACTAAGTATAAAGGCAGTTTTAGAAAGACTCTGATTCTCCAGGGAGGCTGTTGAAACTTCCATTATCACAGACATGAATATATGTATAATACAAATAAATGTAGTACAAAATATTGAATTATTAAAAAAAAACCCTTTTCACTCTCATATCAATTTTAAGACTCGCCCAGATAATGTCCTTTTGATAATGTTATTGAGATTCTGGTTTCACTGCCAGTTCTGTTTTCTTGGCAAGCAACTCTACATTAATTTCAATTATGTATTAGATATCATACAATATAAATTCAACTGTGTTTAAGAGCATACTTTAATTTAGGCAGGTACTCATCTTTCTTTTTCTTAAAAAAAATTAATTTTCTAATCAAGAAATATTGTGGATGACCATTAACAGCGAGCTAGAAAACCTGTAGCTTTTGCATAAGGATATAAATAGAGATACTTACAGCCGTTCAAGTTGTTTCAGATCCTGAAAAGCTCCACGTTCTATCACACTGATCTGGTTCTCCTCCAAGTGTCTGCAATTCCAAAAACACCAGTTAATTTTAACACAATTGAAGAGCTTCCCCACTTCTCACATCTTATAAAAGTGCTTTTCACGCAAGCAACAATTGTAATTGGACACTGTTTCAAAAATCCGGCCAGAAGAGCACTGCTCCTCCTGGTCACCACGAGGAAACCGAGTCCAAAATTCCTCCTCCCCACCAGATCTGGTAAACATTTTTACTCCTAAACTTCTATAACCATGATTATTTTGCTCAGAAAGGTGTTGGTGTAGAGACTGGTTGTTACATCCTTAGGATAAAAAAACCAAATGTGAGCTAGAGAGGCCTGTTGCTAAAGGAAGGGGAGGAAAAAGTGTGTGAGGAAAATGAAAGGATGGAGCTACAAGGGATAGAAGGAAAAGGCACAAAGGGGTATTTTCCATCTTGTACTTTTGAGACAAGAAGATTTTTTTCTACTGTTCAGTGAATTTACAGGTCACTTGTTTCTAGTCCTCAGTCTTATGTTTGCAAACAAGACTAGGCTAGGGAAAAAATATACCCTCAATATACACAGGAGTGGGGGGAAGGAAAAATAGGTGTTTAGTAATGTGGAATAGCCAGGACTAGGAAGAGACCCTGATACCAAAGAAAACTTAGGAATAAACTGAAGGAGATTTTTTATAATGACTTCTGTGGCAAACACCACATTACTGAAAGGGTGAACAAGTGAGTTATATAAACCTGTGATCAACACAGGACAAAAATGTCATACAAAAATGACAGTAGTGCATTGTACTTATTTTTAAAGGCACAAATGACTGCAGTACCATTACACAATGTCTGACAATATAAAAAGCCGAGCAAACTGAAACAGCTACCAACATTGGCACTTAATTAGTGGTGCTGTTTGAGATTGATGTATGAGAAAATAGGAATTAGAAAGTCTGTAGACTGATGTTTCCTTCTCTTTCAATGTTCAACCACCATTTAGAAGTACGCTCATAGTTAAGCTCTTGACTGATATTTGGTCATCATGAGACAGCACCACCTAAAATATTTGCATTACTGCACACAAGACAAAAAAATTCATGTTTCCTTGTGTACAACTTCCACATCTCTCCTTAATCAGATTCTGCTGAATCTTCTGCAGAAGTGCCTTTAACGGGACTGTACCAAAGTCTGACTGTCTCGTTTGATAGTGCTTCAATATCATTGATTTACACATAAGTGGTTGTAAAGCGAACAGAAACTTTTAGCACAGGATTTAGTAAAAGGCAGTAGGAAAAAATTAAATAGCTCTGAAACTACACTCACTTGAACACAGAACTAAAATTTATTCTTTCACATCACACACTGTTGCAGTTGCCTGATTTAAAGTAATACCAACAGCTGAGTAATATGCAGAAATTACCACCATTCGCTCTGTAGAATTGTGGACATTCCTAACAATGTCCTAGCATGTAAAATAGTCTTGTGAAAAAAAGACAAGTTTTGTGTTATACTCACAAGACACGAAGGTTCTTCAGTCCCGTGAAGTCTGTCTTAGTGATTCTTGTGATATTATTTTTTTCTAGATCACTGCAGAGGAAAAAGAGAACAGCAGTGAGACCCCACAACTGACACTCAAAATTCCATTAGCAGAAAGTGTCTCCATCACTGGAGCATCTTACAGCTCCCCAAATTGTACAAATAAATGTTTCCATTGAAATCTCAAAAAAGTAAATAGAGATACTCAAGTCCTGTTGTTTGGCCTTAGATATTTCATCTTTTTTTCCTGCTCTCCAGATTGTTCTCCCTAATCCAGTATTAACCAACAGGGATAAGATAAACAGTTCATCTTCATCCCTGGTCTACATGCCATTAAACCCAGAAGACATAGAAACTGAAGATGATATGCAAAACTCACTATACATTCTAACCTTTACATCAACCTTACATTGAATTTAAGATTCAAGGAGGACCTTAACAGGACTGAAGCAGTATGTGATAGACTACAGTACAGAAGTGTTCAATAATATTGGAATCTATTTCTGATGATTATTGACAGACATCAGAATTATATCAATAAAATTCTTAATTCATAAAATCATTTAAAACCAGATATTATAAACTTCTAGAGTTAGTTTATGCACCTTAGCAAGGGGCTTATTTATATAATAAAAGAAACATTTTCCTATCAGGAAGACATTTTCTTTAGCACAGACAGAAAGTAAGGATAAAGATAAGGACAGGAAAGGAAAAATCCCCTACATTTCAGCCACATGAACACCACAGCCAGTATTCTCACTTGGCTTATGTCAACTATATTTAAAAGACATCTATCGAAGGAAAAAAAACCCAAAATAAAAGCATCTCCAGGGCACTTTAATTGTCTGCACCAGCCATTCTCTTACATTTCTCTTCATCATGTCAATCAAATAATGGTTTTGCCCAAGAATACTTTTGAATCAATGTCTATATTTTTCAGATTTTCCAGCATAATCTCCTCTTCTCTTCTCAGTTCAGTTCTTCCGCCCTGGTGCATCATTAACTACCCAAGGTGCCCCGGCATGAGCTGATTGAAGGAGCATTGGAAAGAACTACATCTGGAGCAAGCAACTCAGAAACAGCACGTGTTAGATTTACATGCTGTCGCCCACCTGCTTTTCACAGAATTCCATCGAGTTCTCGCTTTCCTTTATCTCAGAGCAGCTCCAGCAGAGCATGGCACTAAGCTGGTTGGAATTCCCCAAGGAAGGTAGAAGCCAGCACAGTGTCAGTTTTTGTGCCTTTCGGTAAGACTTCATCCCCAGCACAGCTTTACTCAGCTTGAATAAGTGCCTGAAGATCCTCCTTTCCTGTCACATACACAGTTGCTCCACCACATCACCCCAGTCTAAGACGCCAGTCCCACACATCACCCCTGTTCTTCTCTGCTTTCAGCTCCAAGGACGCTCAGCATTCTTCCCCGGTGACATCTGCAGCTCCCTAACCTGGAAAAGGCCTAACATGCCTTGATCATTACATATATTGAAATCACTTGTCCTTCCCTCCACTCCTGCAGACTGGCACAGTCATACTGCATATAAAACACCAGTTCCATTAGTCCTTCACAAAGGTCACTAAGTCAAAAGTTTCCATTTCTATCAGCCAAATAACTTGCTCAATGCTCTAACTTTCAGAAGACCATCCCTCATGATGCTCACATTCCTCAAACCCTTCTCAATTTGATTGATAACTGCCACCTCTGGTCTAGAAACCCCACTGAACACTTCCCCTTTCCAGCATGCTTTCCCTCAAGGCTTATCCACCATCTGAAGGCTAAAACCATGATGAACCAGCCGGCAAAACTTCCTCCTCCTGCTCACAGTAGGTCTAACACTGCTGTAAAGCAGCAGATTGCCACAGGTTACCCCATTAGGCAATTAAACTTTGTGAGTGTGAAGTTACTGAACCTATGCAGACATTAGCGGTTTACAGCTGGTATTTGTGGGCAGCATAATATTTTATGTTTCCTTTATAAAGTTTGGCAGCTGATTATGGGCTCACTAGTGGGTTTTGACTACAAAGAGCTAAACCTTAACATGCAACCATGGTTGGCTTTCAAACACATCTGTGTTCAAGAGAACTGTTGGAACCAAATAGATTTATTGGGAAAAAAAAAATTGTCTGGGTCAAAGACATGAGGAAAACAATACTGTCAAGGTGAGTTTGTATTTAACTTCAACAAATGTCTACGTCCAGATAAAACAATTCTAGACAAAATTCTGACTGTGCTGAATTCCTGCCTTTTTATGTGGTGGTTTTCTTTAAATCAGTGGGGCCAAGCAGATCTTGGATCTTACTCAACATATGTACGTCACCACACACACACACACAAGCCCAACTGTTGCTCTTGGTCATTTCACATTGAAAAAAAATGGTCTCATTAGCTGAGAACATCCAAGAAAACTCCATTCAGGAACACAGGTCTCCTGTGGAGCATCAGCAGCAAAGTTGGTACCACTTCATTAAAAAGAAACCAGAACTGTCATCTATCCCATCTTTAGTAAAGCTCTTGGCATCAGATATCTCTTGTCAATCCGTTCTTTAATTATTCTTTGTAAGGATAAAACATGTTAAGGTCAGTGCAGGTATAATGTCTGCTTTAAGGAAACAGATGTAGAAGGAATGATTTCAGTGGGAATAGAAACATGAATTGGACCAGAACAGTACAAGACCCCAGGAAAGTCAGTTCAGATGAACTATTAAAGGGAGCTTTACTCACAAACATGTCCTGCTATGTTCTAATAACAATTTAATTCAACACATATTTTGTAGATGCTGAAGACTGAGTCACAAAACATACACACTTATTACAAACAGGGATGCTTGGAGCAACTGGAGCAAGTCCTGCTTCATAGCAAGAATTCCTCTGAATTGCTTCATCTTTCGTTCTCTAAAGACAATCAAGTGAATTTAAGACAGACTTTTAAATGTTTTAAAGCACCAGAATTCTCTGGAGCATGCCAGGAGTGCACAGATTTCCTCTGGTAAATTACTGAAATTTCACTTGATGATTATTCTGCTCAGTCACTCAACAATTCCAAAACATCCGGACGCTGATCTCAGCCCACGCCCTCGTCCTTGGACTGCATAAAGTTTATGACTTGACAAGTAAATCCACTTGCCACCTCACACTTGGTGCTCCAGCCTTCCACACTCGCATACCTTGGCAAATACACACCCTCATCTTGTCCAGCTCTGAGCCTCTACTCCTCTGACATACAAAATGAGAATTGATTTTGACACCACACCAGCCCCACACTGAACATCGCAGCAATCAGATGGAGTCTTGCACAATCTTCAGCTCAGTATTCAGTAATTACATATAAATAAAATACCTTATACAAAATTCCAATCCTTTCATATAAAAAGATGCAAAACCTCAAACCGACCCAGTAACAGTCAGGCGTCATGAATTCCTGCCCTGAGCCCTCTCTGTATTACAGTCTCCAAGATAATCCAAAGTTTGGGCCCCGATCATAGTAGTGAATATTGAACATGCCCAAGTGTATTGAACATGCCCAAGGGCATCCCTGATTTAATCCCTCAGCTCTCCCAAGGGTGTTTTTTAACCAGCTGCCCATTTTGGACCTACCTCTGGTTGCCCAGTCATGCTTTTCCAGGCACATGGAAGCCGATTTACAAAGTCTCCCTAAAGCATGTAAACCAGTTTTCTCTCTGCACAACTCTGTGCTGGTTTAGTTCTGAAGTCACTAATATATGGGCACTGTAAAAGTTCATAGCACACAAAATACTCTGGGCCTGATGTGCACCACTACTGCCAGTGGTGTATCTACTTTAAGAGAAGCTTCTACTTCGTGGGGCTTTTTTTTTGTTTTCTTAATTTCTTGACATTTTTCTCATCTGAAAACCCACCAGACTTCAGGCCTAAGTCTGTTAACTTTTGGCCAAGAAAAAAGTTGCTTAAATTTAGCTCCCTTTCCAGAAGAAACACAACTACTGCATTAGATTAAAGGCATTTATTGTCTAGAGAAGTTGTCCTCTACTTCAGAGAGCTCTCGGGTGCCAGTCTAGCAAACAGTTGCATTCCTAATAACACAACTCAAGGCCTCTGATACCCAGGAATTTCATGGCAATAGGTAATTTTGTATTTCAATGACAAACAAGTTCTAGATGGGCAGCATTTCGGACAGCATTCATTGCCTAATTAACATTACTTGTCTTTAACCTAAGAAAACATTTCACAAAATAAAAATACACAGAAAATTAAAATAACCTGTTTTCAAAGGAGAAGGAGCACCAGACATCAAGTCCTCAGACATTTATTTGTTATTTACATTAAAAAATCATTCAATAAGAGCAGCAGAGAAACTGTATTTAAGGAAAAATGAAGTACCATAAGACTTCAAAAGACAGCTTTACCCAAGTTAAGCAGCACTGGGATTCTTTCCTGTCCAACTGCTTCCCAACTAAGGTAAATATTCATTTCAAGTCACAGAACCTCAAAGGAAGTTTAGTTTCTGTTCCTGCTAAGTTTTCAAAGTGGCTACCACATACCATTCAAAGTTACACATACAGGTCACACCTGGGACAAACCAACAGGACAGAACTCAATACTCTGAAAGGAATCTGGATTAAAGCAATACCCCCAGTAACATACAGCAAAGATACATTCCTCTCCATCTCATTTTCTGTGTTTTCCAAGGAGGAATGCATAAATTTTTTCTGTCACACAGAACAACGCACTCAGGAATCAATATAAAAACCTCTTGTCCCCTAAGAACCAACAGACGATCTAGAACTCCCATCAAAACAAGCCTCACCTGGGACACAATTCATAGAACTTCTAAAAGGTCACAAAGAACAGAAGAAAAACAATCTTCCATGAAAGGTAGGAGCATCTGTTTTGAAGTTACAGTACAAGTTCTTTGCTGTGAATAATTTGTAATATGTACATTCTAAGGTATTTATTTGAAATGATACATCAACATTCAAAACAAGGGAGCAAAGACTCAAGTGACGATAACTGAATCCAGATTCCTGACTCTAAGGAGTTACTGATATTTTTCAATAGCCCAATTCCTCCAAATAACTGTTATCCATTCTTGGAAAACAAGGATTTTACTGTGCCATTGCATTGCTAAAGGACTTGGACTCGGTGATCCTTGTGGGTCTCTTCCAACTCAGCATATTCTGGGATTCTGGGACTTCGTAGACTCAGAACACCTGGAATGACAGCAGAGTCATGCCTTGAAGATTTTCCTGTTGGATTTATTTTTCCAGCCCTCAGTCACCACACCAGGTAGCCATGAATACAGACAGCACCTGAGCCGGAAGAAACCTGCATTTTTCACAGGTAATGCATATTTTCACCATTGACTTGGCTACCCATGTCGCTCTAGAAACTTACAGACACCAGGAACATCACCTGGATTTTTAGGAAAGCTCTCTGCAGGGCTGGAGGCAAACAGCTGTACAGCAAAGACTGTTCTCTTTACAAGTGCTTGAGTTCTTACTTTGGGAACACAAAAAGCAGTAAAAGGACAAAAATCCACTCCCCTGTGCAAAATGTACCCATAGAGCAGCTTTTGGCTGCCCTTTGCAGCCTTTACACACCCAGTATCTGTTTTATTATTTTAACCATTTTCCAGGATTTCTGCTATGCAGATAATTTGCCTTTAATGGGTATGGATTGCCACTAGCCTCTTAACCTTAAATGACCATAATTCCCTATAGGAAGCACTTGGCAATTCTCCTATGCCTTCAATCCAAGAACTTCAAAGTCACTGTGATAAACTACTCAATTATAACACTACCCCGAAGCCCTCTGGCAGCACAATCTGCATATCTTCAGATTTAACATATTTTCATCTCAAAGTTTTGCAATGCAGGAAATGAATTCCTGGGACGGGATTTTATGAAATACACAAATTCGAGCAGTTTCCAAATGACATGAGCAAGTATGAACTTCACTCGAAGAGAAAAACTTCAAAATCATGATCAGCTGAAGTAATTCCATTTGTTAAAAAAAGTTCATTTGATCTCTATAAGACTTGTTATTGGGGTTTTTTTTTGAGGAATATTAACAGAGAATAAACAACCCCTGCCACAGCCACCAGTTCTTGAAAAGGTTCAAAAATATCCTGCACAGCTTCGGCAACAAGAACTGCACAGAGTGTATCTACACAGTACCCAGAAATCGGGATATCTTCAGCAAGAGTAACAATAAAATTCACAACCCAACTTTAATAACTGTTGCTGTAATTGTTGGATAGCACCACATGCACGACACTGGATAGTTTCAGTCTCCGGGAAAATTTAAACAGTAATTAAATAGCCACACAATAGCCGGAGTGTGCAAATGCTGTGCTGCAGCCCATCATACTTTTGGAACACACCTACACGACACAGCTTTTAATTCAAACAGCTAGATGGCTCAGTCTGATTACAGAGGCTTTCAGGTATGACTCAGACTGTTTTCCTTCTGTCTGAACAATGAGAAAACGGATCCTAGAGGTTAAGTGCCCTAATTTTGTGAATAAGCTATCCATTCTCAAGCCCATTACAGTAGTGTTTGGTTAATAGCGCACATTAAGCGTCCAAATGATCTGGAACTGCTTGCAGGTGACACAACTCTGTCCTCAACCTTATAAAAATAAGAAAAAAATTATTTGGCGAACTACAGATGTTAAAAAACAACAACAAAAAAGAAAACCAAAAAAGGAAAAACCCCTACTTTCTGTAGTTGGTGCAGTGGCTGAATTTCCAGTTGAGCAGACGGCTGTGGAATTCATACCCAAGGCCCACAGAAAGCAGCATAATGGATTGAGTAATTCTGGGCTCTTCTTCCAAGGAAATACATGCTTGTCTCAACCTCCAGGAATTCCTGTCTAATTATGATAGTTTGCAGGTTTTATTATGTATAAAGGAAATGTTATGCTGACAGAATAATGCTGAGCAGTACATCTTACACTCCTGTGTCCTTCATCTGTGTCCCCAAAACTCTGCAGTTACTCGATGTGTTCCGGATCTCACCTGGCAGCATCACCTGTGCCCTTGTGACAAAAGGGTCCGAAGGAAAAAGGAACAGGAACTGGAAGTAATTCATGCGCCAGCTCCCACCTCCTCATTGGGGAGAAATGTACAAGGATCATACCCTGAAAATTAGGAGATTCTGCCTCTTTATTAAAAAAAAACATCTTGTTATTCTCAGGCCAGCCAAGTTGCGGAAGAGGTTGCATAAAGCTGTTGTGCTTCTGAAGACCCAACCAGACACTTTCCAGTCCAAATTCCATGTTGTGCTTTGAGCAGAGGCTGGACTAGGACATCTCCTGAAATCCTTTCCAACCTTAACAATTCTATGATTCTACATTTTCTACAAAGTAAAGGATAAAACAAGTGCTTGTTGGTTTTTTGTTTTGGGGCAAGTTGAGGGGTTAGTAGAAAGCTTTGAACGTGAAGCACAAAGAAAACTACAGAAAATGCTTTGAAATACAGTTGCTACAGAAACGTGGTTTAATATGAAGAAGCCAGAACATGCACATTATTAAGTTCTTCATCCTTTTAGCTTGAGCATCACAGTATCACAGTATAGAAAAGCCTGGAAAGGACCTTGAAGATGATCTAGTCCAACCTATCATTTTAATTCACAATAAAAAATCCCAGGGTGAACAACTACATATGAAAAAGCATTTTTTTACTGGTTTATTTACAATTCTTGATTTTATTTAGCCTTTCCTTGTTAACTCCTACAACTGTAGCTCATCTTTCAGATCCAACAGGCACCAGCTGGTTTACGGGCATGATCAGGTGGTCAGATGAACTCAGTGCTATTCCAAAGCTCAAACAGCCAAACAGGCAAAAATCAGAGAAGGTCAAACATTGTCTGTTCCATATTTTCACTTGATTATCAATGGACAATCTCATCAGGCTATGACACATGTGCCTATGCCTCAATCTTTTCCCAGATGAGTCCTAAAGTGACAAAGAAAACATTGCTGCAAACTTCAGCAAAATACACATTGCTTTATTCCACAGAGACAATATCTGATGGTTGCATTTAATTCTGTATTTCACTTAATGACCTGGTATGTGAATGAATGTATCACAATGAAGAAATGGGTGTGGGTTTAGGTGCTCTTCAGTAATACAGACACCTTCATGTTTGAGACTGGAAACACCTCACACCTGCTTCTGACTGCTGTACATCCTTGATGACTTGGAAAGCAGTTCTACCAACAAAACAAATGATCTTAGTGAAATCTGGCATGAAAATCAAGCCTTGATTTCATCACCCTGCTCACTTTTAGACATGCACAGACTAGAAACCCTTCCCAGGAGAGCTTTTCCTGGAAAGGTAAGAGAGGTCTCTGTTTATGTTTGTGGTTTTTCATTCTGTTGCTGTTCAGGGCTTTTTTTTTTTTTTTTATTTAAAAAGCATACAGTTTCACCAACTCTTCCTTCCAAGCACCATCACACTAAGTGTAACATGTGTACAGTAGCCACTAAGGAACAGAAGAATCCAAAAAGCTGCAGTAAAATACACAGGACAGTCTACAAGTGTAAAATCAAATTTTGAAGGGAGCAGTGTATTGACTTGAAATTAGCAACCAGATGCTACAACCAGTTTACAAGCAATTTCCTTCACTCTCAAGTAGATTCCCAGCTTCCTTGTCCCCCCATCATCATCCCACTTTGGTTTTCAACAGTAGACTTGCTGCAGTAAAGCTGAACTGATTTCACAATGTTAGCTAAATGAATTCCAAACAAGTTTTCCTGAAGAAGACTTGGCACATATATTTGATGTTCCACATTGCTGAAACTACTCATGTTTATAAAACCACTTTGCACTAACCCCATTACATACCTGAACAACAACCTTGGAAAATATCTATTCTATAAAACGAAATTAACATCAACAGGGAGTAATACATTTTCATATTATAAAACACTTCATAAGCAAATAATTAAAGAGCTTTCCAGGGGGGAAAAAAACGAACATAAAACCAAACCCAAACCAACTGCCCCAAAATCCATAAAACCCTTCTGGTTGCTCCTTATCTTTGTTGCCTCTTCATATGTTATCTATCAAACCCCACAGCTCCAAAGGATCATTGGGCTGTTTCCTACACTTTCACATTCTTATCTGAGAAACTTATATCCAGATGTGTGTTTTCATTTCTCTGAAGAACCAGCCTTTCCCTGAGGGCTTTATTTCTCAATATCTATTTCCACTTCTGGAAAACAAGGTTTCTTCGCTCAAGAATTTGACTTCCATGATCTGTTTCACCCCTTTGTTCTCATCTCCACCTCAACTCCCCTGCTGCATTTCTTTAGGCATTTCAGAAATGCACTTCCCTGTACAATTCCCTTACAATGAGCTATTTTTCGCTCCCCAGCTATATTCTTAAAACAGCACCTCTAACCAGCTCTACCACTTCAAGAGGATGAGACTTCAAGAGCCTCTTCTCATCCCCCTACAACTATTTCACAGGAGCTTGTGACCCAGGAGCTCCCACATTGCTCAGTGGTGCTGTAACCGCTGCTACCCTCCCCACGCAAAGACGTTTCATCCAGGTTTTGCCAAAATCAGCATTTCAAAAAAACCCTTCCCAATATATAACGCCTCCCTAGTCTAAACAAAACCGTCACACAAAGGAAAAATCTGGAGAAAATCCATAAATTAAGTTCCCACTGAAGTCCAGGCATAACATGCCTAAGGACTCACAGGACATTGAAACCTCTTCCAGGACGCAGCTTTTTCTTGCTGAAATTTCTCAGGGTCATATTTAAACAAGACAACTGTTTTAATTAAACATCAGTGTCTCCATAGCTGTGGACAACCAGTACATATATATATGCAGGATTACTTCTAATGGGCTGGATGTCATGCAATCACATCTGCTACACGAGCTTTCCATGCTACACATTATATCCCAAAACAGAGAGAGGGGCCCATTTTACTGCCATTTCCTTATTTTAAGAGGAGGGGAAATCATTAATGCAAAGCTAAATTATATGCTTACATAGAGAATATGTAACAATTGGAAATAGCTTTGCTCATTCATCTTGAACAAGACAGCACGTCCCAAGCAAATTGACTGCAAAGTTCTAGGGAAGCGTCCTCCACTTTTGGATGAGCGTTTTGTTATCTTCAAAGGAAAACTGAAGTTAGCAATTTCATTCTTCTCTACTTCGGGACAAGTTGTCTGTGAAAAAAGCTCTGCCAAGTCAAGTCAAGCTTTAGTATTAGGTCAGAATTATGTAACATACGAAACTGTATCCTCTGCTAATGCTGAAAACCATTTTTGACAGGCACAACCAAGTACTACTTCAACTTAAAAAGCTGCTAAAACACTTCAAGAAGTGCTCATTATTGCCCAGTGCATACCAGAGACAATGTCAGAGAAGACAATTCAGTGGGACAGAATGGCTTAAAATACTTCATTTTACCATGACCTGAGAAAGTGAAGAAGGGTCACAACTCACTGTCTAACATTTGAAACTCTCAAGGTTATTTCTTAGAGTACCATGACAACATCCACCAGTAATACCTTACAAAATACGTGTGTTAATAGACTGTATCACTTAATTAGCACATTCCTTACCTGCTACAGGAATAAAGGAAAAAAAAACCCACAAAACCCCACAAGGATTCAGAAATAGTCCCCTAACTATTAGCATGCACAAGCATGTACCATGCCTCTGCAATCAAAATGTTATTTTCTTAACAGTTAAATGCTTATCTTCTGACACGTTTCACGAGAAAGTTGATTCCCATACTCTTCCCCTGCTCTCTGTGCCTCCCTCTCCCCCCCAGTTAAGCAGCCAACCTTGACAGAATCCAGCTTTTGGGGAAAAAAGGAGTTTGGAGACAGACATGAAAAGCTGCATTTGATAGTGCTGTGATTTTGGAGATCAGAACCTCAGCTTCACTAATATGAAACTTATTTCTATTTCTGTTATCATGCCTAAAAGCCCCCTCACAATAGCTCGAGATTTCTCCTGTTGAGTGCCATATAAACAAAGATTTCCCAAAGGGTTTTCTGCAAAGAAAAACGAGCCAAGGGATGAAGGCAGGCAGATGAAACAGCACTGCCCAGTCCAGCAGGCACCCTCCTCAACTCTAACACAGCCTCACTTGCATTATAAATTTTCAACTGATATAATGAAAATTACAGGAAATTTAAATTTTGCTACACAAACTTTTCTGTTTCAAATGAGGACTGTTCCTCCCAAGGAAGAGCACCAAAATAAAAGGGGGAAAAAATATCAGAAATAGAGTTCATCACCATCCTTCTGCACCTGCTACCAGCATGTTCCCAGGCTGCTAAAATGGGTTACTGATCTCCAAATCATTAACCTCAAGAGCAGTTTATGCCTTCGCTTACACGGAGCCCTGGGCGAAACAGAATCACCAGTTCTCTTTCTGTGTAGATTCAAATAACCTCAAGGTGCACAGAGAAAACATCCTGAAGAATTTCAGGCAACTTACGCATGTTGTTGGGTTTGGGTGTGCACAGTCACAGCATCATGGCACTGCAGGATCCCCACAGACCAGTAGAGGCTTAAAATCTCTGCAAATAGTCTTACAAGTCTATCTCAAATACAGCATCAGTGCTAAANGGCACTGCAGGATCCCCACAGACCAGTAAAAGCATCAGTGCTAACGCCTTGGCACCTCCAAGCAGAATGGCCACAGGTCCACAGGGCAGCCAGTGAGGGACCAACAATAAGATGCTGTCTCCCAAAATCCTCAGCACTGCCTGGACTCCAAATACATCTCACACGTGTTTTGGAGTGTGTTCAGTGCTACTCCCACCTTGATCCTCCACACAGGTGAGGCAGGAAGACAGTGACATCCCAGCAGGAAAAGCAAAGGACTCTCTCAAGGACTGTCCTTGCATCAACTTCTTCAATATAAGCAGTCAGGAATCATTTCTGCAGCAGTATTGCAAATTTTCAGGAAAACACAGGTAAAAATGGACTAGTGAGCAATACCACCTCTGGAATCAATTCAGAAGTAAGTTTCAGGTATCTTGAGCAGATTGCTTGGTGCAAAGTCAAGACAACACCAGCTTTACAACACCGAGTTTTCTGCTTCATCTTAAATGCACTTACGTTTACTGAAAACGCTCCCTTCACCAGTGACAGCAAAGGGCATTTGAACTCATGGCTAAATTCTTATTTCCACTTGAGACACAAAATTAAGGCTTTGGAAGAAGAAGCAACTCACAGTTAGAAAGGTAAAAATTAAAAGCTCCAGAAATCTATCAGTCACAAGATTAAAAAACTATATTGCAGCCAAACAGATGGTGTAAAACTGAAATACAAGGCAAATTTATTCTGACAGGGAAAACTGACAGACCAGATTCAGTTGGGGTAAAAAAAAAAAAAATTAAAGGCTGAAAATAACTGGTAAGAGGTAAGAACTAACCTCTTAAACTCTCTACAGAGATGGCCTTCAATTCATCTAAAATCTACCCTGAGTACAAGAGCACAGACCTGTTCCCTTATGTAAACAGGCAGAGAGATCTTTTATGCACTTAGTACCATTAGAAAAGACTGGCAGTTGCTTACAAGGCTTTTCGTTAATGGGGAAGAAGCAGTTCTTGTCACTGATGAGAACCATTCAAGATCTTAATGAAATATCTGACTGCACAACATTGAAAACAGATTTCGAAGTAGAGCATTGCAGATCTCCGGAGAAAAGACTTGAAAAACACTGAAAACAGAGGAGCCATATTGCAAGCCAAACATGACTAGAACCCAGTTCTTTCTTTTCCTGAAAATTACTTCAAAACAAACAAAAAAGTCAAATTGATACAGCCTGACACCGGCAAATAAAGCCTGTTAAAGGACATGAAAGGGATGGAAGTGGCAAGAGCAGTCCCAGGCCAAAATCCTTACAATATTGTGCTAATGCATGAACCAACAGGAACTAATCCAAACTTGCTGTCACTTAAGCAGCACAAAGGAGCCAAGGACAGGAGGCACAACCTCACTAGAGGATGGGGAATACAACTGAACTCTATTGTAATGACATTTTCTGAACACTACTGCTCCTCCACTAGAAACGCAGATAGACAAAAAGCTGAAGAAATCTTTGCCACGCATCACTTCTAATCACTCCCTGGGACACTGCCAATGTCGTTTTCCTTGAGGAAGTTTTGCCATTTGATGTTCACTTTAACTTTTCTCCTCAAACTTAGCTTGACTCCTTCCTTCCTCACCTGAAGTTGGAAACTTTGTGTCTCACCTTGCAGAGGACAAACATCCCTGCTCTGTCTTGCAGGAGTGGAAAATAAGCCAAGCAGGAAAACACAAGATCCTTCAGAGAGTTGGGAACTGGAAGATGTGTCTGTGGATTCCGACAGGTGTTCCCAGACACACAGTGGGAAATCTGGCACTAGGAACTATATCAGGCATTCTGGAAAAATTCAGCTTCAAGTCATTTGAGCTATTACCTCCTGGGAGGGAACACATCCTCATTTAATTCTTCTGATCTCTTAACATGCAATCAGAAACTTAGTCACTGAATATCCTTATTAGAGCCAAGTTCCTTTCCCCTATCATCCTTATCCCCAAGCATCTTGTGAGATTTCTGTGGGAAAATCATTCTGTCTCAGCTCTGTGGAAGCTGAGGAACAGCCTGAATACTCCAACAATGCAGACAATAAATCACATTACAACTTAACATCCACACAGGACAAGTTATTTATGTTTTAAACACAATTTGAAATATTTGTTAACTAAAAATCCTAAACAACGTGAATGTGACCTTCCAAAACATTACAGGTAGTTTTGACTGTAAAGGTCAAATGACTTACCAGCAATTAAATGACAGTGCACAACACGAGGAGTTTAATATAATTACTATCCCAATAAAAGAGTACCAGGATTTACTTATTTTTGACCTAACAACCCATCCCTACAGGTAAGCTCTACCTGTATTCTTCAGTACACACTTGCCCAAACTCATATAACACACGAACTCCAGGGATAAAAACCAATACTCATCATCTGTATTTTAGGACTTGCTAAAGCTGTTCTTTAGAAGGGCAATTTTCCTTTCACCCGAGTCTTTTGCATGAATCAATACTCAGCTGCTAAAGTAAGAATACGACAAAGAAGTAAATACATAGTCTAAGAGCAACCCATTAAAGACTCTTGGAGGAAGCAGTCTGGTCTCTCATCTCAGAATCTAATCCAAACTTGAGCAAATCAAGACAGACAACATGACAATGGTCACTATTGGCTTCTGCTAATTTTATCCTCCTTCCCGCTTCCATCACTTCAAAACAAGAAATTGAATAGTGCCAGACTGATCCTACACAAGTGCATGCCAATGTCCAGCCAAGCACAAGCAGTCAGTGTCCACACGAAATTAAGCAATGCAGTCAGGTTTTCCCAGGATCAGTTCCTCTGAGAGCAAGCTTTTCCATGCCAAAGCCATGTAGGTCTACTTTCTAACACATGACCTAGGGAAAAAAGTATCTGAAAAATGCCCCATGCAAGGTTTTGGAGACTATTACTACACAAACAAATGAGTGGCAATCCCTAGTGGGAAGAACTCTAGAAAAACAGACCGTCAGTGTAAGAGTCACTATAATTATATTTGCATGTATTTAACATCGTCTTCTCCAGCAATATGGAAGCATTCAAGACAGGAGCTCAGATTTAATTTGGAGACAAACTTGAGGAAGCTGAAGACTTATTACAAGCCAGTGCAACTTCAGCAGCTACATGCACCTAGGCCAAAACCACCACAATAATACATTCGTGTAACAGAAACCCCAGACCACATGAAAACTCAGGAGTAAGCAGATGACTAAGCTTCTAAATTGCACCTAAATGAGGACACACTCAATTTAGCTGCTCAGACAAAGCAAAGAACAGATTAGTCTTGCAAGCTTTATCAATTTAGCAAGGTAAAGAATCCTTCAAATGAAAGACAAAACATAGCAATGACTAACAACCTGAGAGCTATCAATTAAACAAGGTTCTAAGCCACCAAACAAACTCATCAAGAGCTCAAACATGGTTATATACTCCAAAGAAACTTTTATATGTTTATAATGTGGTGCTAACAGACAGGGAGATAACCACACACGAATGGCAGGAAAAGCACAAAGGCTCATACTTCCCATTCAAAGAGAATGCAGATACTGACCCAGAAGGCTCCTGAGCCATTTCTCCATATCACTTGTCCCTTTCAGAACTGAGGAATACAACTGTCAAACAGGTGGCTTTGATCTGCTCACTGCATTTACCCAGAACCTCCAACTAAGCTTGACTATCAGCGTTAAGTGTTTTAAGAGGCCACATTGCATAATGTTTTACACATAAAGAAAACATTTCCACTGAAGAAAATTATTTCGATAATCACATCCAAGAACTGAAGCACAGCCAAGCAAACTCAGATTAAGGGAGTTTGATGAGGCAATCCTACAAATCTTCTCAGAAAGGTAAAATATTTGGGACTAAAGATGTGTAAATACATCCAAGAAAAACTTACTCCCTTTGTTAGCACAAAACGTCTTGTCAGTTGCATAGCTGAAAAAAAGGAATCAATTTAACTATTATATTATCCATTTCCTCCTCAACACAAAAAGTCTATAAACTTCTTCTTTGAGGAGGATGTTAAGTTACTTTGCAAGTGTGAGATGGATCAGTAAATACCGATGACAAGCCACAGGCTCAGCTCTACCATCCTGCTCAAGGGCCTCTGTGGAGCAGCACATTTTGCAATTTAAGAAGTCTTAGCCCCACTTACATGTCTCTCTTCTGTGGGATAAAATGGCTATTCTGAGGGTTCCTTCTCTACCACAAAATAATTGGAAGTTTCTGGGGTAAGTGACAAGTATTTCCTTCAACACTTATATCACCCAGACTGAGTAATTTGGTTGTGCAGCAGTCCAGTGTTCACCTCCCTTTAGCTCTTCATGAAAGTGAGCCAAAGCTTCAATCTGTGCCACACAATTAGGGGACAATCATAGAATGCAATAACAAAGTAAACTGCAACATAAACCTAACATGACTTGTTATATTTGTAAAGCTACTACGTATTAAAGATGAATCTAAAAACCAATTTGTACAGGATAGTTTAAGAACTCTTTCTGTGGTCACTGGTTAATCGGTGGATTTCCTTCAAGATAGAAATCGCTCCTTAGAAAAATTGCATCTTCAAAGCCTTCAGGAAAAAACATGCATCTCATTTCTCATGAAGAATCAGTAATCTAAGTCAGTTCATTTAAGAGAGCTTCTCAATAAGAAATTCTTTTCCCCCTAAACATATTTCCCATTGTTTCCTTAATGTTATATTTTCAGTTTCCCTGGGTTTCATATTAACACAAATTTGAATAATATTTAACTTGGCTCCACTAGCCCAAACAATCTGTAACATTTGTCCAAACATAACTCTAAAAGCTTAGTGGCAAAATATTTTAAGTGGTGCCATTAGATCTCTTACTAATTAAAGCAAAAAGTTTCCGACTTGAACAGGTACATGGAATTTTGAGCTCAAGAGAATGCAGAAAGAACTAAATACCTTTCCAGAGCAGAACAGTTTGAAAAGGCACTTTGTGTGTGGCCATCAAGAAAGCTGTTAAAATTATTTTCCCAACATATAAACACTTATCTGAGATTAAAAATATTTCATCATTTCAGATATAATCACTTTGGTCCTATTTACAAACTAAACATACTAGTTAAAGACTACACATCAAGCCAGTGTTATGTCATAAATAGCTCCAGGTTGCTGTGGACCACAAGGAAAAATGAGATTCTCTGATAGATCCTGTGGCTGATGGATGTTACACCCATGAACAGAATTAGACTCCGAGGAATAAAGTCTGTTACTCTCTACTGCTTACATTAGGAAATTCAAGTCAGTGCAATTAGTAGACATCTAGATTTGAAAGAATTGATCCAAGCTCTAAAAAACAGTTGTAATGAAGATGTCAATGAATGCTATAAAAACAGTGAAAGGCTCACAATGGACTGAGAAAAGGAGAACTGAAGGCACTGTTTAAAAATATGGATTAACATATTACTAAGCAATCCTTTGTATCCTATTTCCACAAGGTTTCAGCCACCCAAAGCTCCAATAATACACTATTAAAAAAAACCCCAAACCAAACAAACCACCCAACAGAGCTACATTTCATATTTATCAGTGGTGGTATCTCTGAGGTTAAATATTCAAACTGAACGTTGTGAAATCGCTACTATTGTTCTTTATGCAGCTATTAATCTAACATTTAAATCTGTAAATAACACCAAAAAGAACAAGACCAAGAGCACAGCGATTACACTCTCCTTCATTCTTTTTAACACTTAACACACCAAGGGCACAAGCCTTCCTCTTCTGGCTCAGACTTCTGCAGGAGGCAAGGCAAGTTCACATCTCTGTTACCTATTTTCTCACAAATGAAACCCCGTAACAACATGCAAACACCCAAACCATGTGTCATCACACACACTCTGCCTTAGCAATGCTACTCTGGTAGTGGTTTGTTGTGGAGTTTGTTGGTTCAGGGTAGGGGTTTTTCTTGGCTCTATACTGCCAGGTTGCCACCCATCAATTTCAAGAGCCCACAGTTTCAGGCACAGAAGTTCAGGTTTCCATAGCACTAACATCTGAGAACGACTGCTCACACAGCTGGGGTGAAAGGAAGGCTGATATGGCCACAAAACATTAAAGATGGTAGTGAGTAAACTGTGTATTGCTGTCATTTAAGAGCTCTCAGCACTGTAAAAAGCATTTAGGAACAGCCAAGGATACTATAAAATTTCATTCTGGGGCAGAACTCAGCCTTTAGGAGTGCTCTTTGCACAGAAACTCTGTTTGCTTAGTAACCTCATCCAGCTTTCTTCCTCGGAGTTAAAAACTGCCTGAGAATTTGAAGTTTCCCCAACTCTATGACCCAGAAGGAAATAAAACAGGAAGCCGGGCCATACAATCTAGAGCATTTGCTTACAAGTTCTAAAACATCCGAATTTATCAGCTAATCCACACAAGGCACAACTAACTGCACTCTCCTGAGGTCATCCGTGGAGCGCAGCGCAGAGCCAGGCTGGAGCTCTGTTTAACATTCCGCTCTGGACATCTCCCTATCTAGCAGCGGGCATTCTCTGAAATGTGCCATCTGCTATGCATTAAAAACGTCAGACACGCCGTCCCCTGCACCGAGTGAGTGCCAGAACCCTATCACAAAGCTCCGGTTTGCTTTCAGCTTTCTCCTTAGAAACTTATTAAGTGGAAAGAGTCAACTAAAAAAGACTCACGAGAACTTATGGCAGATAGGATTTGCTCCGAGCACATTCCCTATTCTCCTTGCTCCCCATAGCGTTACATTACTATCATAAACCCTGAAGCAGATTAAAAATCAAGTAACCATCTTCCCCGCAGCTCTTTAAAGCAGAAAATTAGAGGCTGTTTAATGCGATTTCTTCTCCATTTGAATTAGTTTACGGCAGCAGTCGGGTTTTCCACGGTGATGAAATCACCATGCTGAGAAAGTGAGGAGAAACTGCCACCAGGTGAAAACATCCAGGTTTCTAATTGCACATTAAATTGGTGTTTGCATTGACAATGATCTACAGCTGCGAGCGCTCCAGGTACAGCCCCGAGCTCCATTACAAGCCGGTCCCTGCAAACCCCTGACGGCAACCGAAACTCAAAAAATCGGGAAACTCTGAAATGGCTCGCTTTTTTAAAAAGGCACAGCGGCAGGACCGCTGGAACTCCGGAAAAGCTCCTCCCCTTCCCTCCTGAAAACATTAATCCGTGTTGGATTACTGAAACTCCTGTTCCGAACTCTCTGCACTGATAGGCAGGTGTTGGGAAACTCGTCCCAGGTGTTCCCACAAGTACTTGAGGAGCCCTTAACGGGTTTACTTACAGTCTCTCGGCATTCCTGGGAATATCCCTCGGTACAGTTCTGAGTCCCAGCCCATGACAATCCACGTTGGAGGCAATACATGTACATTTATGCGGGCATCCTCCAGCAGGCATCCAAGTCATGGAGCTCCAAAAGCTCAAGATCGTTCCCAGGCACAGAAGCGCACTTCTTCCATCGCACAACATGGTTTCTTGGGGATAAAAGTGTGCGCGAACAGCCGGCCCTTAAAGATGAAATGCCTCTAAGAAGAAAGGGAAAAGAAAACAAGAGGCTCTTAGTACAGCCCAAGGGAACCCACCACTGCCATCATCGCCGGAGCACCAGCAAACCTTCAAAGGCGTTAGGTGGAACAAGGTGGGGAACTGCCCCTCGGGCTCAGCTTTCTTTCTGTTATCTACGCCCGGTACCAGAAGGCAGATAGTTTAACAGAGCTCGGAGCCAGATGCGTCCTCAGATGAAAGAGAACCCGGGATGCGGAGGCAAACACACACAAAACATCCCTCGGGAGCGGCGGCAGCCTCCAAAAACAACCTCCTCCGCTCCGCACGGCTCCGCCGCACCTGGGCCGGGCAGGTGAGCCCCGGCGGTGGTGCCGGGGCGCGGTGCGGAGCGGGGCGCGGNCGGCCGGGGCTTCCCCCACTCCTGCATCCCCGGGGATACCTGCCGGGGCTGCTCCCCCCCCTCCATCCCCGGGGCTGCTCCCCCCCCTCCATCCCCGGGGATACCTGCCGGGGCTGCTTCCCCCCTACTCCTGCATCCCCGGGGCTGCTCCCCCCTCTGCATCCCCGGGGATACCTGCCGGGGCTCACCTGCATCCCCGGGGTAGCTGCTGGGGCTCACCTGCACTGGCCCCACTCGCTTGTCTCAGTCTGACCGTCTCCCACCCCGCTGCCCCTGCTGTGTTTTGAGCGCTCGACTTCAACACTAAGCTAAAGCTCGGCAGTATTTTCTATAAATAAGACAGAGCGGATTGCTTGCATGTGGTCATTCCATCCTGGTTTGGTGCAGCAGGAGTCTCAGAACAGCTTACCTGAAGTGGACCATAAAAACACAGCACACCCTGAAAGTCTTCGAGCATTTAGAGATGGCTTTGAAAGTTGGAAGATCCATGAAAAGGGATTTTTGAAAGAGTAGTTTTGGCCCATTAATAGGAAGGGTGTCCCTGTAGTACACCACACACAGAGCGACCTCCTGACCCAAAATAAAGCTGGTGTATGTACATCATGAAAATCTTCCTATTTCAATATCCTTTTTTCCTTATTTTGCACATTTCAAAATAGGTCCAAAGACATGTTTATGCATAACTTACCTGGAAATGCGTACAAATAATCTGTTCTTTGCCTACATCACAAACTTGTGGCACATGGCTATGGAGTGTAGGTTCTGATTCTGCAAGTAGGGAAAAGTTGTCAACAAGGATCATGGCCAGCATGACCACAAACCCCTTACAACCCTCCAAAGATTTGACAAGGCTGTTACTTTAGGGCTCAGGTTCTCAGGCTGTGGCTAAAATGTGTTCCTAGGGTTTTTTTCTAGAAACAAAAATATTTAGTATTTTAAGTGAAAGTCTTGTAGAAAAACACCACTGTGGGATATTCACCACGGGATATGGACATGCTAACGTACAGTGGCGCATCCCAAATACCTGTTCATTCCTGGCAACCTTTTCTACAAGTTCTGATTGCCAAAATTTTGGCTTAGCTGAGGCATTCCTGCCCACCTGAATAGCTGCTTCTGCCCAAGCCAGTGATGTGCTCCTTTACAGCCAGCAAAGCAGTTATTTATCTACTGCCTTCTCTAACAAGCAAAGACTTGATGCAAGCGTTTCCCTGCGAAGGCAGATTTGCCACAAAGCACAAGCAGGATCATAAGTTAACCACTCCTGGTCTTCATCAGAAAAAGCAATAAAGATTTTTCTAATTTAATAGTGAATTATTAACATTGGAAACTGCATTTTTATATAGAAACCATTTTGATCAAGCCATAAGATTGAGCCACTTGTATGACAACTCAAAGCTCAGTGGAAGTCATATAGCACATCCAATGTGAGAAGGCCCAGTGCAAGTGACACCAGGCCTGAATATGCCCAGAGGGACTCAGCTGTCACCCCTTCAAGTGGCTACTTTATGCTGCTTCAGAAAAGATTAGAAAACACTATCTCCTCATCTGCCCCAAATCCACAAAACCCAAGAGCTTGAGGAGGTGTGTGTCCTTCTCCTTGGATCCCCAAGTCAACCTCTCCTTTCCTAGGGGAAAAGAAGGAGGTGCAGAGGGAGACGACTTTAACCACCAGCATGAACAGATGAAGTAGGGGGTCCAAGGCACAACAAAGCCCTCTCCAGCCCAAATCTGCAGCGATAACCTGAGGGGCCTGAACCACATCCCTCTCCTTTACCTCTCAAGAGGCCAAAAGCCCAGGCAGCTCCAGACATGTCACTGACACTCAGCACTATCTATTCTGAGGTAAGAACCTCCCTCAAGTGTTAGTCTACAAGAGATCAGCTCTTGAACAAGGAACAGCTGGTTCAGACCAGGCAAGACAGAAATTACACTGCTTAAGAAGACAAAGTACTGTGAAAGCTCTGAAGTCTCCTCCACACAGACTGATGGTGTAGCCCTTAGCTCATTCAGCAGCAAAAGTTATTTGGTTGGAACCAAACTTCCTTTAGCAGCCAGGGACAATCATTCCAAAAAAAAAGGCTTTTTTTCTGTTCTAGTTGACTAGAAATCATCTTCCCAGCTACCAAGATGGCCGTAAGAAGCACACAGCCCTCGTCTCAGGATGGAGGGACAGAAGCTGTTGGATACTAAATAAATATGATTACATGCAATGCAAACATGACTGATGGTATTTTTTCTAACTGTTTAGCTGTGATGAATTTCCAATTCTAAGAAATGCTGGGACAAAACCCAACCCAAAACTAAAACCTCTTCAACACCGTCATGGAAGGCAGTCAGTGCATTCTCTGCTTCACTGCTAATCCCTTACAACATTTCCTGAGAAAAGACAAGTGAATCAGATAAAATGGCAGAAAAATAGATGAGCTGAAAGCCATGCCTATCCTTAAAATATATTTACTTGTTATAAAAGCTGAGAGGCACATTTTCCTACACTCCAGTTAAAATAACTCTTCGAAGGAGATGGCCACATAGTCTCAAGACACGCCACAGTGAAGCAGAATGTTAACTCTGCAGGTTTTCCTCCACACACATACCATGACTTCTGGCTCACGGCAGTTGCCAGAAGCTGGCAAACAAGTCCCTGTTCATCTCTTCATATGGAGCTGGCAGAGGTCAGCATAGCATGTGTTACACAAAACTGCACTAAACTACGTATTACAGAACAATTAGAATATAAAGAGTGTTTCTTATTTGCATTTATACCAATTTAGACAAGTTATTTTTAGAGGCCATCTAAAGCAGGACAGCTTTTATCTACAGTGTTTCCTCAAGTATTAGACACTACCAACACTTCCATATATGTAAAACTCCTTACAAACAAGATGACTATCAAAGGTGTGCTGTCTGCTCAGCAGGGATTTAAATGTTGCCTGCTGCTTCTGCAACAAAAAATATAGTAATTTCTCTTAGAAACTCAGTATTTCACTACTTAGAATACCTTAAAATATGAGCAGATTGAGCAAAACCAGACTACCATGGCAGCTATTTGGGGAGAGGTAAGAGCAAGAAAATCCCTTCTTCTAGACAGTTTTGAACTTCCAACACATCCTTCACAAAATATGCAAGCACAAGTGGTTGCAGTTAATTTCAAGATAAATTACATCGTGTGGCATCCATAACGTCACCATGTCTCTTGTTGGGGACTTCCCGGGCAGTTGTGCTTGTGCACACGCTGGGAAGGAAGTGTGACAATTCTGAGAAACACAGGACTGCCCGCACTGGCGGTGTCCATGTGGCCTGCACATGTGCAGCACATCTGATGGCTCCCAAATGCTCATCCTTTTTTTGAGTGCACAGTTATCAGTTGTCTAGAGGCCTGATGGGAACAGGTCAGCTGGATGAAGACCTGAAAATGGAAAGTTTACAGGCAAAAAACCCAGACCAATTAAAGGAATGAATTCCACTTCAATAAAGTGGAGAGTGTCCTCGTCTGTCATGTGGGAGACTGGGGGTTCAATTCCCACCGGGGAGGCAGAGGTGCTGTTTAAGAGTTGGACTCAATGATCCTTGTGGGTCCCTTCCAACTCAGAGTATTCTGTCCATCTGTGAATCCAAACATACGGTACCCTGGGTTCAAGTGACCAAAGGTCACCACAGAACCCCAAACTGCAGCGGTACCTGCAAAGCCTCCACCATCAGCAGCTGTAACCAGGAGGGTGAAGGGGAAATGGCTAATTTTGATCACTTGAAAGGCATCAAGCTGTGAATCTAAGTCACAAGGCTCCCTGTACAGCTCTAAGAGGAGCTCTCAGGCACATCTGACACATCACTTAATGCTTCATCACATGATCACGCTGATGTGTGCTGAGATCAAACCCCGCCTAATTTTAAAGTCACTGATGCAATCATTTGGGAAGCAATGACATATACCAAGTTAAATAAAGTCTCTCGGTACATTCCCTAAAAAGGACACAAACCTACACTCGGGTACCCTGTCAATGCTGCGGAATTTGAACTCGATTTTTTTATTAGAAGCCAGAAATAGGTTTAACGTGACGGATGTCAATATTGCCGCGCTATTTCAGAGCGCGTCGCACCGAGCACTTAGCGATGCTCCTCCCGAAGCGCTGCACGCTACAGGACACCTAAAATTTTTAGGTGCAGAGCATCCCCGGCCGTGCCAGCCGCGCAGGCAGAGCCTGGCTGGTGTCGCGGTGCCCTCTCGTGGTGCCACTAGATGCTCCCTCGCTGCCGTGGGAGCTCCGTCACACCCCATCCCATGCCTGGAGATTGTCATCCAGGTCGTTTGAGAAGGTTAAATTGGAAACCGTGAGATGTAAAAATGCGTATTCAGCCAAAACGACAGCCTGTATATCCAAGAGGAAAAAGTGAGAGTAGCACTAAGAAAAGTAGATTCAATTAATGATGAATCACATGGGTTTTAATTTTATGTTTACCTGAGCCCTCAGAGGCTTCATGACACAAGTTTCATGAAGATACCAGTATTTTCTACGCCCACTTCAAAAGGAGAATTATCGATTAAATACTGAATAATGGCTTTTATAAAATTATTTGTGTTAATTATTTTTCTTAGCTAGGCAAACATTTTGTTCTTCGTTAAGAATGCATTAAGCTGAGCAAACAATGTTTTCATCTGTGCCTTTGTTTTTAAATATTACACTTACTGAAATGAGCATGAGCTGCTCTTGAAATAATCCAGCTATAAAATGAAAACAGCCATCAGCTCTAAGACACTACTGAAGGCTACTGCTTGCTGTGAATTGTCAAATGGATTAGAGAGCCTAGTAATGGAAGGAAGCTTTATATTCTCCTCAAATTGGTTAAAAATTAATATCAGCAACCAGTAGACCTTTACTCATAAATCCATTCCCATTGTGAGATTGGTGTCACTGCGTCCCCGGGACACTGCAATCACCACACAACACACTGAGAGTGGCAACTTGGAGCAGCAGAGAATTTAGACAAAATTTCCGCCACTTGAGCAGGACTCTGATGCATAGTAACTATGTAGGAGACCACAAGCTCAACTTAAACCATCTATTTTCTCTCTTGCTTAGATTCAGAGACAGACTTGCAATTGTCCTTGAAATTCGGAATTAGCTTATTCTGCCAGTTTAATTCTAATAATGGCTGGTATGGAATTCACTTGCTCCTTAATCTAGTTCCTAATATGTTGTTGCTCAGGTAGTGGAAGTCAAACTGGGAAGTACAAGAAAGTTAATTGATCAGCACTGAGGTGGGATCATGCACCTTCATTGCTGCTGAAAACATCTTAAACGTGTTAAAGAATTGTAAATTACAGCTTGTAAGTAAACAAAAACTAGTTCCACTAAAAGGTTAGTAAATTAAATTAGGTTCTTCTATATTAGATTTGCATCATGCAACAAATACAGCTCAAAGCCATCCTTGTTATATCCCCTTTGCTGCCTCCTGTGTCATATAGTCCATCAGCTCTAGAGCTTTAACGATTGACTCACCTCTGTGTCTCCGCTCACACGCACACACAAGTGACTACACATTTTCTGCTTCATACTCAGCATTTAAGTAAATGAATACGAGAAAAAAAAAAATCAAATGAAGGTCTATTATTACATGGTTTTAGCACAAAAAAAAATAAAAATCTGGTAGATAAGCATTTTGTTCTTAAATTGTAAAATCAATAACAACATGTCCTGCATATAGCAGGTGATAATCAAGGCATCTCATTCTGTTTGCAGGGCATAGAACGCTTCTGCAAGGAAGTACTGAATTAGTTGGAAAATATAAATTATCTAAATATTAATGGAATACATATGTAAAAGGCTAAGGGGGTCACAGAATGGCACTTGAGGGTGTTACTTTTGATGCAGAGTATAGCAAGTTTTGGTAATTGTTAGAGGAGAGAGTGGAGAGACAGAAATTAGTATCTGTGACCTTCTCTGCTGTATGAAACAGTAATTCCTGGTTTTGTTTTAGCTAGAAACTGACAGTAAGCAATTTTGAGAGACTGTGCATCGGATGGCATTTAGGGTGGGGTTTTGGTGGTTTGGGGGGAGGGATTTCTTTTTGTTGGATTTTGGTGTTGTTTTTTCTTAACTCAAGACACAATAGATTCACCATTCAAGGCTGTCTACACCAACTGTTGTCAAAAAATCCCAAAGAGTTAGTTGGGCACAATCATAGATACAAATTCTGATACAGGCTTCTAGCTCAACCACTGAAGTGTATTACATGGAAAAGTTATCAGAGCAGCAGATCCCAAAATGAATACTGCTCTTGGACCAGAGCTAAAAACCTCCATTCTTTGAGAGAAACCAATCCTTTGATAAATGCTATCAGCTCCATAACCTAAATACTTAAAGTTCTGAATATTTGACTAGTTTCTCAGTTTGAAACAAATCAGAAGGATGGAGCAATATACACCTATTACCCCAAATAACACCTTTTCACATGGAAAAAGTATTTATTACTTTACACTGTCTTGAAGGACAAAACTAATCTGAAAGTCTTGGCAGCTTGGCAGCAAATAAAGCCTTCAAAGCTGTTATTAATCACTTGTGCATTGTGATTGAGTGTTATTAGCACTTGCCCAGAGAATGAGCAATGCCATTGCCACAATGTGAAACGCTCCATTACCTCACCTGTGGATGCTTCACAGTTCTCAATGTGTCAAAAACTCTGATTTTGAAAAATAAGTGGCTTCCCAGAATTTTTCCTTCAAAGATGCTAAATGACATTTTAACTTCAATTGCTGCATGTGCTGGTATGAGAGGTTCAGGTCTTCAATTCATATTATAGTGGTTCCCTATCCCTGACATTGAAAAGTTTTCAATAACATCAGAAGTTCAAAAATATGTTCAACACAAAGCTGAGGCAGCTAAATCCCCATGATGCCAACACACTAACATTAAAAAATTCTTTTGAGTGCAGAGAGGAAATATCTAGTGCTTTAAGCAGGAACCAGAAAACCTGGATTTTGTTTTTGTGTTACTTAAGGGCTATGACCTTGGCAAGGCAGCCTCCTGGCCTCCATTTACTAGTTTATAAAGATTTATAATACACACAAGGTTATAGAGCAGTCTGAGCTTTACAAAGCATGTTTCAAGTATTATTTTCTGTCTAAGTTAAATTCCACATTAAATATAAAGAACTAGAAGTATTTTGTAAATAGGCAATGTTTTATTAATGTAAACTTTTTGTGGTCTTTGACAGTAGAAAATTTTCTTCCCTTATGGATGTCTTTAATGGATATGGTAATTGAAAGCAAAGGGCTGGAGAAAATTCCAACTTTTTCCCTATAAGTGCTTACATATGTATGTACATTGATCTGGACAGCTGCAGAATAGTATTTTTAACAGTATTCTTCAATATCTGCTCCGCACACTGTATGAAAGGGATGCAAAGCCAAAGAATGAAGGATCCGAAAGCGTTTTACTTGAATTTTCCACTTTAAAAGCTTGGCATATCTAGTTTGTGGACATCCACATAGTGGATTGTTTGCTTGTTTGAGCTTTCTAATTCCACATTCCCACACTCCAGCGGAAACAAACCAAAAACAAAGCAAAAGATAATTTTTCCATAGAAACCATCAGGACAATCCACTGACCAGCAACACTGGACAGGGCAAAAAGGATTTGACCAATTTGTAGGTCGCACAGGCTCTCACAGTTTCTTCCAAGCCAACATTTGGAAAGAAAACTGTAAAGAGGTCATTCCAAGGTATTGGAATTGAAGTTCTCAAGCTTGATTTTGCATTTTTTATAGAAGATTAGTAAACCCAGTGGAATGACAGCAGACTGTATCCAACATGGTTGCTAATTGGGAAGCTAAAAGCTGTTGATTGGATGAAGCTAATAGACATTAAAGGCTCCAAAGTGTTCCTTCAACCCATTTTCACTTCCAGACCTGATCTGCTCAGTCTTTTGAAATTTTAAGAGAGTTAAACCATTTAAAAAGTACAAGTGAAACCTTTAAAAGTTAACAACGTCCTTTGTGTTAAGATTGGCAGGATTTGGCCTAGGAGCAACAAACTGGTTACTGTTGTCTTTTCTGAAGATAAGTCACTTGAAACGGCCTAGAAACTTGATTTTTAAAGGGAAACTATATTTCCTTTAATCAATATGCAAACATATGGAAACAAAAGAACAAGTTAAGAAAATAACACTTCTCTTTCTGGTGGCAACTGTTAAAATTTGCCTTGATACCAAAGGGCAAAAAACCCCCAATACTCGTGTCAGGAACACATGACCTCTGAAAACATTTTAGATCATTAGCTCCTAATTATGTTCCAGAAAAGCAGTTCCGGGTGACTGAGTCACATTTCTCTCACTTCTGAAAAATGGAGAAAATGTCTAAAAGTACAGAACAGGACGGGGGAAAAGGTATGGCAGAATGACCAAGGCCAGGAATCCAAACACCACAGCCCAGCAAGGCCTCGCACGCAGCTGACGCTACAAGAAATGACATAACAATCACTGGTCCAAATTAAAGTAATCCACTAATCCAAGAGTGTTACAAATCAACCTCCACATTCTGAACTACAAGGAAACACAAGGAGGGCAGAACACCCTTCAAATGATACTCCAGGATCCTGCCCTTGGAACAACTTTCAGACAACTCGGACAGATGGTGCATCTATCACTTCTAGTAGGCCTGATTTCCAACACATTTTAATTTTATAACCTCATTCACTGTCACTGGGGAAGAAATAGGAGAGAAATCCTGAAATTATGTAACTTTATATGTGAACTATCTCAGGATTCCATTATCTAATTCCTTTTCTATCATTTTCTCTTCAAGAGGTACTGAACCGTTTCATGATTCACCCTTGACAATCCTCTTCACAAACAGAATACAAATTACCAAAAACCCTGTGCAATTAACCTTTTACTTCTTCATAGTATGACAAAAAATTGAATGCCAAAACATCAGTTTGACCTACAGTGACTCTAAACCCTGGCCTCATAGCCAGGATGGTTTCCACATATCATTAAAAGTAAAACTTGAGATTTGGTCTAGAAAAATATAAAGAAAGATAAGTCAGCTAATACAGCCCAGTAGGTCAGAATTAGTAGCTACTGATTACTTTCTATGCAATACACACAATAGAACATCATAAATGAAGTGATCCAAACAAAATTCCCAGGTCAGATGCATGCAAAACTGCTAATAGTAATAATAACGAAAATAAGGCAGTTTGTGCAGACTTGCTGGACACTTGACCAAAACCATATTTCAAGCCATAAGTTTATTGTAAAGCAACCTTTCCCCCATTTCATTTATGCTGAAAATACTCAACTTCTTTTTTATAACAGTAGCCTATTTCATTATGTTTGAGGAGATTATTTGAGAAATAACTTCATATACTTTTTAGTTCGTGTTTTTTTGTTTGAGTAAGGTAAATAATTTCCTAGTGATTTTCTGGATTCATTACAAAATTGCAAATCAGAGACAAATCCTAGACTGAGGGTAGCCTTGTTATCATGGAATCATTTGAGCATTACATAATTCTTATCTTCCCCCCTCTCCCCCCCCAAAAAAATTAAAATTAAAACATCTTTTTATCTTGTGCTGGTTAATCAAGTACTGAATTCTCAGGTTTCAATACAACAGGTAAATGTCTGGCAATAGCCTTTTTACTCCATAATGACTATGCAAAAAAAAAAAAAAATTACAATTTAACAACAACAGCAGAAATAATGATGTTAGTCTGACCCTTAATTCCTCTTCTCTCCCATTTTACCCTGGCCAATGGCAGTTTTGGTCACACTTGGCAGGGTCCATTGCACATGGCTCCCACACCATCCACAACCATTGGGTGTTTCAGGGAGCACAGCTCACCAGTGACAAACAGCCAGGCTGGGATAACACACAGCTCCTGGATTAGGGCTGTTTGTGCCACAACAGCTTTGCCTTTATTCTGCACCAGGTGGTGAGTACAAAATACCAGCTGGTCCACTTGGGCTTGGTATTTAACTCTCAGAAGTGGGTGGAAGAGGAGACTGTAATCAAGACAAGTGACTAGACAAGGATTGACTGGTGATGATTTGAGGGAACAATGGCAAATTTGCTTTTTATCTGGGTAGAAAATCCACAAAAAGGAAGTGATAGAGTTACACTCTTACGAGATATTAAGATTAAGTATGAAAGTGAAAAGCGCAGTTACTGCAGGAAGCCTTAATCAGTTTATCTGATAAAACTGCTCCCTCTTGATCAGTTAATGATGTAGATTTCTCCATCATTTTATTGTTGTACAACAGCTTCCTTATGCCAAAATGTAAGTAGTAATTTCATGAATTGAGACAGAATTTGTCTTTTGTAAACAGGCAACCTGGAATGGGTTCAATTGCATCAAGTACAATTTTATCTGGTTAGTGGGAATTTTTCTAACAAGCTAATTACTGAAGTAGCGTTTCTAGAACTCAAAACAGCCAGGAGACAGATTTAGGAAATGCTAAACAAAGGCTTTGGAGTTTCAGCTGGAAATCCGAACAGTTCACTTCTCCATTCCACACAATCAAGGGATTTTCTTTTTTTTTGAGTAAACTTGCGGGGGGAAAGGCCAAACTCATAGAACATAAAAGGGAGTTGAATTGGGTTTTTGTTTTTTAATCAGAACAACATAGAGCTGGAAAATAATCAAATAGCTTGACTATGATTGGCATCACTGGTTACTCACACTTCAATTGTATTCCTTAGGATATATGATTATATATATATATCATATCACTACTGCTTAAGTATAAAAAGTCAAGAACCCTGGCTGTTAATTTTCAGTATTATAGTATTGATTTCCACTATTAAAGCTCAATATTAACTTTATTTATCCCTCCCACGTCACTCTTCCAGCGTTCAGCTAACATCAGTGCCTGAACTATGTGCAAGATACATACTGATTTCAAAATTATGCTTTAGGCAAGACACACTCAAATTCCCACCCAATCTGGTTGCTATTATGGCAGTGTCTTTCTCTTAAGAATGCTTCTAGGCAAGCCAGCTCAAGCTGTTATGATCACAAACATTTCTGCAGAGCCTGGCATCAGATTTTAATGCCATCGCATTTTTGTGATGAGAAGTTTGCCATGTCCACACAAAGACAGCAGGAAATGGGCCTTTTTTAGGCATGTACATTTCGAGGCAGCTCTCAGGCAAATTACACAGCAAGATGGCCCTTGTGTGTGTTTGCCTTCATCCTCACGGATGTTCCAAGGTCCTTATTACATTTGAGAAGGACATTGCCAGCAATGCCAGAGCATCTCTGCATGTCACTCGCCAACTGTTTGGTAACTCAGTGCTATCATGGCCATTACCCATTTGTTAATTTGTGTGTTTAAAGCCAGTAGCAATTAAGAGATTCCACCCAGTTACCAGGGGCTCATGTGCAGTTTCCCTGAGCTGACATTTATTATTGCCTGACTAGAACAAGCTGGTCTTTACTTCTGGGTTGTTGCCAATGCATTGTTTCATCCTCTGTGCGTTTGTGATTTGATTGATTTTTTTATAAAATGTGTCATTGAAGACTAAGTTGAGTGGGGGAAAAAAGGCTTCTGAAAACTCAGATGAAAGGCATGCTGTTTATTTTAGAGAGATGTGTGACAGTTCTAATGCCCAGCTCTACTTCATGCTTTTCCTTAGACAATATTCACAGAATCACTGAATTAACTAGGTTGGAAAAGATCACCAAGTCCAACCTGTGACTTAGCACCATCTCATTCTGTCACTACTTGCCTGGGAGAAGAGACTGACCCCCACCTGGCTACAACCTCCTTTCAGGTAGAGAGCACATATTAAATAATATAAATATTATATCTATCTAAAAAAAGCAATACACTGGTGTACCAAAGTTACACAGAAATAGGTAGAAGGGAATGGTCAGAGCAGAGACTTTCTTTTGCGCAATCAACCCTCTCTAGAGGAACTACTTTATTTTAAAATGAATTTCATGAAGTTCCCCATGCTGATACCACATGTTCCTGCCTCAAATATGATTCTTTCCTATCTCAGCATCAGTTTCCCTGAGCTGCCCAGTGTGGTGCAGGTGGGAATTATGGGGTTTTTTTGTGACCTCCAGAACCGGCTTTACGTGCTGTAACATCTGGCTCATTTTCACATTCTGCCCACTGCAATAGAGGGAGAAGCTACTGCAAATGATGACTCTTAATGTAACAAAGAGCCACAATGAATTTTCAACACCGAGACGGGTTGTAGTTCTGAACCAACCTATACATTTTATTCAATAGCTTCATATCCACCACCTTGAGATGCTGGTGAGCTCCAAAAGATGAACAAGGTTGAATTCAATGCAATTAGAGCTGGAACCTTCACTTCTGAAAGCAACTTCTGTGCCTTATTCTTTGCTACTGCAAAACTAAATATGTACGAAGTAGTTCATTATCCTCTGACTACACGGACCATTTGTCAGGATAAACAAAGCCATGAAAGAAACAAATGAAAACTGAGCAGCACGTTCCATATGTACACAAATATTAAAGAGTAATCATTCAGCAAAAGACAGCACAGCTCAGGATTCACAGTTTTCTTTCTACTATCACCTCCCAAAGAAAGAAGGGACAAAAAGAATCCTCCGCTTACCTGGGAAATTGTATAAAGACTAAATTTATAAATCACTATTTGGAAACATTGTTCAATCATTTTATTAGCACCTCAAAAGCCTTTGTAGAAAGAATTTGATTGTGTAAAATGAACTTCTGAAATCGCTCATGCAAATTAATATGTATTGTAGGGATTTTTCTTCAACCCCCAAGTTTTTGGTGTTATAATTAAACCCAAAATTTGTTCTTCCTATTGAAGTCCATGACACCAAGTATTTTTAAATTTTCAGGCTCCCTGGCAATAATGAAACTACTCCAAGAAACCACAAGGCACGTTTTCAGAGAGCAGCACACTTAGAAAAGGCAGACTAAGACAAATGTAAGCATGATGAAATACATTAAGCTGTATACTTTGGGCATTACTTGTGTATACAGACACAGAAATACTCACATTTTGTATTAGGCCTCCTGGCCCATTCCATAGAATTATTGCCAAAATCTCTCTTAAGTGTTCCGGATCTGCTTAATGCAAATATTTTGGTTGTAATTGATTACTTGCCTTTTTTTTTCAGATCTTGGAGACCTATTTTCCTTAAACTTCTTTAAAATTAAGAACTCGAACAGCTGTAGGAATACTTAGGCTACAAATAATTTCAAGAGGCAAAAATGTTTCTAGAAGCTATAGGGGGGATTTGTGGCTTTTTGTGTGGGTGTCTTTGGTGGTAGTTTTTCATTTTAACAAAGTAAAATGCAACTTAAATCATTAAAAAAAAGTTCCATTATCATAATTTCTTGATCAGTTCAATGCTCATCTAACAAATTAAATGCACTACTACAATTTGCTATTCAGATAATGAATATCTAAAGCTTTCCTTGAACAATATATTCCATGTTCATGGCATCTAAATTACGAACCTGCCTCAGAACGACATCGACCTGGAAAATTTTAAGCTCAAACTCCTGAACACCTAAATGTGCCCACTATTTATTTTTACACACAAAGAATAAATCTTCAACCATTACTCATCTTAAAGTGCTTTCCAAAATTGGATAGCAATCACTTAATGGTGCTACTGAACTGCAGAGAAAGTTACCAGCCCCTTTAATACATTAACCAATAGAAAACTGCATAGTTATTTAAGCACCTGTCTAAACCAGCTTTTGAAGCCTCCATGGTGAAAAAACTAATGTAATTTTCACTACCTTTTAGCTTTTTGCTGTTATATTTATTTGGTAAAAACCAAGCCCTGAGACTCATTTTAAAATGAAAAACAACACATGATCTATGAGAATAGAAATCAATACCTTAACTAGACACTTCCACAAGTTCCACCAAGTTTTTTTTGTCCCATATGACAGAGCAAAAAAGTCATTCAAATATCAAATTGTTTCTGAATCTGTGTGCTCACTGCCCTGATAATGATCATTTTGATCCATTTTGTTTTGCCTGATACAGACTGTTTGTATCCAGGGCCCATCAGAGTAATACAATACAAGACATACAAGACTTTTTCTTTTCCTCAAATATTTAGGGAATTAGACAGACTGAAAGCACATTGTATTTAGCTTTTAAAGGATCATGGAAAGGAATGACAAGACAGTAACAAGAATGAACAACCACCACTGCTCTTCATGGATGTTTATTAACCTATCACAGGTTATCAACACTGCTCATTGAGCTTTAGGAAAAGATCATATTTCTAAGTCCCTTTCAATTCCTGCCTCCAACTGCTACTCTCACCCCCACAGAGGGCCATCCCAGATCAAACTCAGGCCCTCTGGAGCGTTTTGATGAGCACAAAGTCCAGGAACAAATTCAGCCTTTGAAATGCTGCCAACAGCAGTTCTCTTCCTATATTTGCCATGTCTTTAGTCTGATGCTACAAACCTTTCCAAGGCTCAGTTCACTATAGGTGACTCCCCAGTCTGAATTTAGCCATTGCCAGGTCAGCCATCCCCCACTGGGGCAGTGTGAGGAAGTCAGTGGGAGTGTGCTCACACATCCCACCTGTCCCACAGCCCTGCACTCCCTGTGCCCTCGTGGCTCCTCTGCAGCTGCACAGACACTGACACAGCTCAGTCCCAAAGCACTTCATCTGTGGGCCATCAATTCACATTTTACGAACCCATTTTTGGGACAGGAAATTTCTAGGAATTAGCTGTAACAGCTCAACATGCTGCCAGACACAGGCAAAGGACTCTCCAGATGTGACTCAGTATTTTCTATTCCAATTGAAGGGTATGATGTCTGCTGCTGTGTGCATCCCATCCCCAGAGCTTCAGGCTGCACTCAGAACATCACAGCTCCATGAGCACAAGTTGTTTTATTGAGATCTTCTCACATCAATCCAGCACTTGTTACAAGAGCACAAAGCTCTTCCATGACTTCAGGTTCAGGGGACAACTGGTATAGAAAGACCCTCACGCTGAACTGCTTCAGTGTATAAATTCTGTTTAAACTCCAATAACCTGTCCTGATCAAAGGTGCACAAATGCCTTTTCACTTCTAACCTGAGCAGCACATGAGTGAGGTCAGAACTGGGGAACAGATGCCCCAAAGTGAAGTGGAATAGCATCATGAATGGTGAATTCAAGAAGCACAGCAGGAGCTCCGCACATCAGTTCTCTGTTTAAAGTACCATCAGAAGAACATCTACCATACAAGCAGAGACCCATAGAATTATGTGAGTCTTACAAAGGAATAACAGCAAATGGCCACTGAAAGGCTCAGCTTTAGCACTAAATCCTGCCCCAAGGTAAAATTAACTCAATATAGTACTAAAGGCCACATCTTCTGTAACAACAACCCCACCAAAACCAAATAGTAATAATGACATTCTGAAAGAGAACATTTGTGTGGCTAAATATTGCTCTAAGGTAACTGCTTTTGGCCAAAAAATGTTCTGGTGTTTCCTTTCAAAACATTCAATTAAAAATAAATTAGATACTTTCTACTCATTCATTATTCACACACATTTTTCACCTGAGGCTCTGATGTCTTCAGATGTGTTAACTTATCCCTATAAGAAAAACTGACCTGATGAAGGAACTAGGTAATATATCATCTTCATTTAATGACATTAAAATTAGCATAATAAGATTTGGAAACTCTAATCCAAAAAAAAAAAAAAAAGGGACACTTTCCTGTGATTATGGTAGCCCATTTATACTCCTGCCAGATCAAGATATGCCTTTTAACTGAAGCTGAACCAACCGATCAGAGTTGCAGGGTTTCTGTTTCACTGCTCTATTGTTGCACAGGGCATTTTCATACCAATTTTGGCCAACAGAAACTGGACCCGTTAGTTGTCTTATACTCCAAGGTTTGGGCAACAGCTGTTGGCCATTCTGTCTTCATGGACTTCCTGACTTGGCATTTTTTCCCCTCCCATTTCAGATGTGAATTTTTTTGTAGCTATAAATGAATGTTGGGCATAATAAAAACATGATTTGTAACTTCTGGTAAGACTTAAATCCATACACGAAATCTAAAACAATTGTTACTGACAACCCACAGACACATCAGGAAGGCGAGACTGGGAAACATTCCAAAAACACCCTCACAAAGGAGACAGAAAACACACATTAGCAGGATGAACAAGGTATGTGCCTTTGCTACAGAGAGGACAAACTTGTTAGAATATTTCGATTTTCCTTTTGAGCCCCAGTTTTGCAGCTACCAGGGTATCCAACCTCACCCCCTAAAACAGCTCCTTCAAACCCAGTCAGCAAGAATTATATTTCAATAGGAACAAGGTGTTATCTTCAGCTATTAAAAAGAACTAAGGATGGAAAACATTGCTTATCTTGCATATGTCTCAGTTATTTTGACTTACTGTGATGTGGAGATGTAGTTGAAGGCTATCTGAAATTGTAAGAATCATACACCAAAGTAATCCAGAGTTCTCACTTTAGAAAAAAAAAAAAACACTAACCATAAAAAAGCCCCACAAACACTAATTTCTTCTTATTAACACTTAATAATTGTGTTACTGAAAAAACATTTGTTCATCATGCTCTTGAAGAACACTCTGAGAAAAACAATACCAGGTGCCCCTCAAAAATATTTGTCCCTTCCTGCACTAAAAACCACCCTCAGTGTGCTGATCAAATTTAGGGACAAATTATGGCACTTTCATGCAATCTCAATATTTAATAGGATCACTGATGTTATTTATGGAGAGACACTGCATATGGCATTACACCTACATGAATTCTGAAGTACAGCTTGAGGAGTCCATTTTAGTTTTGGAGTTCAAATAGGGTGACATTTCAGCTGCAAATTAAAACCAGTTGAATTGCTATAGACTGGAAAATGCTTGTCAAGTCTGTACTACCATGTCATGTTGCAGGACATGCATCAACCTTAGTAAACTTCCAATGTTTAGAGACTTCAATAGATTCTAATTAATTACTAGGATAAATAGCTTGCCTTTTTTTTTAGGCGTCTACTAAGAGCTAAAAAAGTGATGAGTGATGGATGTTCCCATCAAAAATGTTTGTACAGTAGTCTGGGTATGAGAAATTACCCCAGAAGACTCTAGTGGCAAGTGACAGCAAGAGTTATTGCTTCAACTCCTACTAACATCATAACTCAGTGTCTCTAATATTCCATCTGAATAATGTAGCTCTAATCAAAGGAATGAAAGCAGCTCTAGAAATGCTGAGTCTAAAATTCCTTTAACTTCAAATCAGAAATTTTGCTCTTATCCAGCAGAATCCAAACTTCCTGCTCTCAAAATTCATCCCTACGACACACTGCACCCAGGGCTGATTGCTGACCCCTTCCCCAGGGGTCTCTGCACTTTCCTCTTGGCCCAAACTACTTGGTTTTCATACTCAGCTGGTGCAGCTCCATGAGGGACAGACTCCTCTGGCTTCATCAACTGATGAACTTCCCAGAGCCATGACCAGCTTTGTAGGATGGTCCTGCTTTTTGTGATGCGGGAGTACAAGTTCTCTCATTTTTGCTGTGGAATAAGACCATCCACAGGGAGTGGGGAAACAAATTGCTAACAGAAGCTCATGGAAGTGTAGAAATTACAGGTGGCAGGAGGTATTTATAGCTCCTCTACCCCCTTCCTCTTATCCAATTAGCACTGATTGATGAAGTTGCTCATTCAGTATCAAATTTTGGTCAATAACCCAAAGCGATCAGACATGGGCAGTGGAGCATCTCTTGCACTCCTACTTTCTGCATGTGCAATTGTTTAACCGTTACAGCATTTCCATTTCAACAGAACTGTCCAATAACCAGGATATAACTCAGATACCTCACATGCTTTTCAGCTTCAGTGATACGGGCAAGTAGCAAAGTTCTCAGATCATGACATTGCTCTAATTACTGATGAGTGTGTTACTGGTACATCCTGGGTAAACGCAAAAAAAAGTGGTCTTGTTTCCTTCAATCTCCCTTCCCCTTCCAAGGAAGGCCCAGCAAAGCCAGCTGGCACTCACAGATTCTCACTCCTTATTGCAAGACAAATGTTTACTTCCTTTATGGAGTGCTGAAGTGGCACATCAGTGACAGTTTAACATCAAGACCAAAACCAATTTCCTGGAGAAAGCAAAAAGTAACCTTGATTAAAATAATCAAGATCCAGTTTTGAGACACTGAGTTATCAGCTGAAACAAGAAAAAAAAAAACCAGTTTAAACTCGATTTTAGTCTTCAGTATCGTCCTAAATTCCACTGAACAGGAAAACAGTTTCTGTTAATTAACTACCTGAGCATTTAACTGCTGTTTCGGAGCTAAATAACACTCAGTGCTGATTCACAGGTCACACATGTTTCTAACATGGTTGTGAATAATCAACCTGCTTATTCTAATAGATTTCAGACTAGGGTTTTTAATAGTCATGAATAATAATCTCCTAATGCTGTGAAGATTTCTGTTGCCCTATTGCCTAAAATAGTTGTGAACCTACTTTTCAGAGCACTCTTTTATCCGGGTTTGAGTTCATAAGCTGCTACTCCAAGTCAGCTAGAGGAAATTTATGTTCCATGGGTATGGAAAAACTAACAAGCAAAGAAACCAAACAAAAACAAACAAAAGAAAAGAGGACAATGTTTTTCACTGTAAGACAGGAATAAAGAATCATGTTCTTCTAAGGAATATCCAGATAAATATGATCCCTTAGAACTGATGCACATCCTCTGCAGTCCATGTCCCCCAACTCCACCAGAAAAAGAGCAGATCTACATCCAAAAGTAGCTGCAAACAGCACAATTGAAAAACTTATTATCTTGGAATATGCATAAAAATCAAAGTCAAAAAAGACAAACCCACCCCCAAATATTAAACTCTTCAAGTATTCACACTCACTATTTCTTCTGGGATTTTTTGACAGTTTAACAGTTTCTGAGAAACTTTGATCCCTTGCCAATTGTTCCCTTTCCCTGATCCATGCCAGCTTGCTGTGATCTTTACTTACTCTTCCAACCTCCCATCCTCTTCACTTCCTTAACTTTTTAGTTTAAAGAGTGGAGACATTATATAGGCCTATCTTGGCTTCTGTTCTTGCTCTATAGCAGAAGTATTTAGCCACCTTTTCTGTTCTAACTCCGCCCTTTCATTCATTTTACAAGTTGAAATTGCTTTTAAATGAAATAAAGATATCTGAAAATATTATTCCTTGCATATGTATTACATTTAGTTCCAGTTGAAACTAAAATTCTTTTGTGCCTTGGGCAGTTGGACTGTTATTTTAAGTAAGTAAGTGAAGGTATGACTAGAGACCTGTCTCTTGCAGCCTCTGCTCAAGACACTAGAGATCAGCTGACAAAGATATTGTGATATGATCCTAACTTATTAATTTTAATTGACCCAGAAATCAAGTCTCTTCTGCTCAATAAAAGCTCAGGAACTCAGAGCTGACAGGATCATGTTTAGGTTAACCCTTGTAGACTACTTAAGATAAATAGAGAGGAAAAATACCATCAGGGAGAGTTTGAGCCTTCAAAACCTAGGGTTTTAAAAAATTTGTTTTAGAATAAATTATAGATACTACCCAGACACCTGGACCAGGTTACCAGTTGTGCCACCAACCACCAAAACTAAACAGGGACAATTGGCCAATTGACAGCAAACAGGGCCAGCAACTCACACATTGTGAGGGTTCACAGCACAGCAAAGTAACCCTGGAGTAACAAGAGAAAAACAGTCATTATTCTAAACTGAAAATCTTACCCAAAGATGAGGAAATTCTCACTCTTTCCAGGATCATAAGTGCAGGAAAACATTCTGACAACTTATTTGGGAGGAAGAGAAGAAAACTCACCTAAATCCTGAAACAGTAACCGAAAGAGTTGGAGGACTAACTGGGTACAGGGTAACTTGCCTAGCAACTCAATAGGTGAACTCTTCTAACACTTGAGGGTGTAGCCTAAAAAGCCACCAATAAATTGATTTATAAGCATTTCTTCCTGTGGCCGCAGGACATGAACTAAACCAGGCTGAAAATAATTCTAAAGATTTAATTAACTCATTAGCTTGGAGTAAAAAAAGCCTTTTCCTCATCACAGACAGATGTGCAAGCCACGACAGAGCAAGCATGGATATTTTTCTACAGCTCTAGAAATTCTGTTAGCAACCTGTTAAACCCAGAACCACAGATCTGCTCTCCCAATGTCACTTCCGTTGGGGACAGTTCACCCTTCATGGACTGGAGCTCAGTTACACACTACTGGGAAACATCCACTCCACATCGTACAGGAAAACTCTGTGGAACAGACCTTCGAAAACATCATCAAACTCTGCAAACTGCAAGAAATGAGCTTTCTCCTGGTGCCATTTCATTCTAAGAGACAATATTTTTAGCAATAAAGCAGCTGTAAGAAGGTAGGGGAGGATATCAGACTACAGACTACCAAGGCACAAACTATCTTTGAGAAAGTCATCTTGAATAGAAATTCCTAAGGATTCTTCTCTTATCTTAAGGGTTTTGACCTTGTGCAATTCAGCCAACAGCCCCTAAAACTCACCTGGCTACCTATTGCTCCACTAACTATTTCTATCTTCCAGAACTCCAGGTAATTCCAATATTATTCAATGCATTGGTTTTAGTTTCATTCAACCAATCAACATCAACGTATATTACTTCATAAGCACGTGGCTGGTAAGTTCTGGGATTAAGTAGAAGAACACTGGAGAGAAATACTGAAATTCGAAATTAATCAGATGTGGAGGAATAGAGTGGCTATGGAAAAATGGGGAGTCCAGAACCCCACAGTTAATCAGGAAACCAGGGAAAGTAAGGGACAGTGGTTAGGGACAACAAAGGATTACAAACCCTGGGACAATACTCTTGAGGAAAACAGTAAAGGAACAAGCAGGTTGTTGGAATATCATGAGATAAATGAGAACACCCCCCAGAAAGGGCAGGGAGAGTGGGCAGAGGGAGCAAAATATTACGTAGGTAAGACTTAAATGAATGGGAGTGTAGGGAAGTGTAGCCCAAGGGGAGACAAACTCTAATGAACAAAAAGGTAACAAGGAGATAAACAAACAAGTGTTTATTTGGAGAAAGAGCAGAAGAGTTCCTTCTTCATCTGGTGGATAATGAGCACTGGACCTGGAGTTACTTCCTGCCACTACAAATTCCTGACTAATGGTAAGAAAAATTCTCTAATATCTGTACTAATTATTTCCAGTAGCTGCTTATCAGAGGGGAACAGCATTTGGACCCACAGAAAACCCTCTTGGAATGGTTTAGAAATAGAAAGTCAGGCAATAGCCCAAAGTGGTGTCATTTCATTATTAGTTTTAAGAAAATTACAATATCCCAACTTGTGGCTATTACACATGTAATATTACTGCAACCTCCAGGGTCCTGTTTTGGGGGTTTTGTTAGATTATAATTCATTTTTATTTATTATTAATGTAGTAACAAAGATTCAATAATTTTCTTGCTGTCTCCAACAATCCAAGTATATCATCCAAAATGATAAAAATAGGCTAGTATTTGAAGTGGCTAGATATTTTATACATGATATATTTTACATATGACAAAATATCGCATTTTTAATGCAAATACCCTTAAAGTTCAGCAATCCCTACCTAAACTTTCAGATAGACAAGGTGGGAGCAGACCTCCCAAGTGGTACTGTGTACATTTAATGGCCAGCTGAAAAAGTGGAATAGAGGCTGAATAAAATAAAGTCCAAAACCACAGCTGCCCCATGTAGCTTTTACCTATGGAATCTATGTCGTACAATCTAAATTTGTATTTTCCTGGCACAGTTTCAAAGTAATTTTCCATCAATGGAGGATAACAGAACCTTAGATGAGGAGCTGGTTCCTCCTGGGGTATCGCTAAACACTGAAATTATGGCAGATGAAAAAACATCTGTTGTCCCTTAAGTAGAGCATGGTTTTGCCATCAGAAACGGTTGTTTTGGTGTTCTTTATGAATGTTTTACGTTGTCATGCTCAAAGTTCCTTAGTGCACCACTGACATCAATTATGACCAGTGGAGTCTGAGACAGAAGTTTGACATGGAAATTTTTGTCTGAAGTTCCAAGGCTCAGAAATCCAGGGAATATTCCCACAAAGCTCCGTCGCTGCCCAAAGGCAATATTCCCTCTTTTGCATGAGCAAAACAAGAGAATGAGCAAAACCTTTGGAGAATGAAGCCATGGGTGATGTATTTTTTAATAGTCTAAACCCTTGATTTAGCACTGGCTTGGGCCTGATAATGGAATTGCCAGTTACTTACTCACATGGTTCACCAAATCTCAAGATAAAGAATTACACTAATCTTTTGAAACTTCACCTGTACTACATTTTACAATTCATTCTACTATCCTAATAACTAATTTGTCCAATGGCAATCAATAATCTTCCCAATTTTGAGTATTACATCTCTGCTGGAATGACACTGCCCATCGTGCATGTAAGGACACTTTTTAAGAGAACAGCTATTCTGACACAGCAGAATCCAAGTGTTAATGCCAACCTTCAAGAGAACTGAACGAGTCTTTATAATAATGGAAACAAAAAAGCTGGAAAGTGATACATATCAGAAAACAACTTAAAAACCTTCCAATCTCTACAAAATCATCTCAGCTCCTTCATAGCTTATAAAGCTTAAATACTGATGTGAAGAATGGATAATACCGCTAGAATAATCAAATTTAATTAACACATCTATTGAAATTAAGGTTGAAATGACTCATTATAACAAAGTCTTTCTAATTAGTTTCTGTTTCTTGCATGCCATGTGGTACAAAGAAAACAAGAAGTTTTCTTCTCTGTCAATATAACTCAACATATAAATCAGTTATATATATATATACACACACAGAGACATGGTTATATGGTTAGGTTGGACTAGATGATCTTCAAAGTCCTTTCCAGCCTTATCCATACTGTGATATACCAGTTAGACCTGAGGGTGATTTCATAGAAAAACCTCAATATCTAGTCCTGGTGAAGATCCTGACCTGAGCCCCCAATTTATATGACAGCTTTGGTACATCTGAAGTGAAACTGTTTAAGTGTTTTCCTCTGCCCCAATTCCAGATGCTGAGACATTCAGTCTCCACACAAGGTGCTTAAAAACTGGACCCAAAGTCACCTTCAAGACAGTCAGCACCACCCATCACTCTGAGATGCTGATCATTTAGCAAAGGCCTGCTGGGAACTTTTCAGTTGTAAGTTCTCATTCTGTTGAATAAGCCTTCAGTGCTTTCCATCTTCATATGTCTATGTTGAATTAATTAGATCAAACACTGCCTTAGCTGTTTCCACACTATCTGGCCTTGGTTGGGGCCACTTAAAACAGACATAGTTCAGTGCCTTTCAGTCATTACTATTAAGTCCCACAAAAGCATTTTTGCTTTCTGTTTATCCCAAACTGATAATAAAATTGAACACCACAAACCTAGATTAACTGAACTATTTTCCCAGGGGATCATTTAAAATAAGGAGGTAAAAATTAGTTAATAAGGCTTTCTCTGTTGCACAATCTAAGATTAAACGGTTTGTCACTTTCTACTTCAATGCAGCAAATGATCTAAAATAATGCTACTAACATCAATAGTCAGTGGAGTACTAAATTGACTTTTCAAAATATCACTCACATATTTACAAACCCCATAAAAGCCCATAATTTTCACTGCTCTCTATTTGTCATGTTCCATCAATTAAGTCACTGCAATCCATAGCAGAACAGAGTTATGTCATTGATATGCAGCTATTTTTCTAAAAGAAATTTAGTCCCTGCATAGGCAGTGTCATCTCCCATACAAAAGAATCACCCCACACACAGCTGAGTTAGACTCTGGGACTGTACAGTTCTCTAGAAAACTGATGAGTATTGAACTTCATACAGGAAATTCTATATTCATAAAATTAATGGGAAATATAAACTCCCCCTGAACACCTGTAAACCTTTGCTGATCTCTTCAAATAGTCTCAGAACCACAAATTGGTTTAGAAATTGCATTCTCAGTGGAGCCAAAAATTTCAACGTATATCTACTCCTCTACTGAGTTTAGCTTCTGTTTAGAGACAACCAAACCCCGTGTAACCACAGTTAATACAACACTGAGCCCAGCTAAGATGTCCAGACTGCAGAATTCATTTGAATCGAGCACTGCTCTACCACAGCTACATATCCCCCATTCTGCACCCCAGAGATGATGTGTGTCTGCTCAGAGACCAAGCCAACGAACACATTCACATCCATCCTTAAACCAGTTCCTGTGTTGTAGCTCACCCTGTGAAAGCATCTCTATTCTTTTGTCACCTAATTTGCACTTTGTATCTTCTGAATTGTAGTTATGACCCAAGCTTAAAAAAGATCTTGTAAAACACCCAAACATAAAGTTGGGCTCTGGCAGCTGCAGACCACGTGTATAAAACCCTCAATTAGTTACTCAGGTAATTTTTCCTTTTTAAAACTATTTATCAACCTTTAAGGACCAAGATGAAAACCTACAAAACCTGGTATTAAAGGATATGGACACACTTCTACAACTGAAAATAGCATGAGATCTAAAAGTTTATCAGCATTTGTACAGAGCAAAACTCTGACCCCACCAGAATCAAGGAATGGAAAAGGCAGCAGATCATTTACCTTATTAGTCACTTTAGTAGGAAAGCCGCAGATAAACAATAGTCATTCAGCTCTCAGGGTAACTTTCCAGTGGCAGCAGCTGGTCTCTCCTCAGTCCTTAAATCAAATCTTGGAACATCTATAAGAAGATCCACCAGAGGTTCAGAGGATGCAGCTTCCTCCTCACTGCTGCTCCAGAAAATTCCCAGAAGCCAAGACAGGTTTGTTTGTTATGCATTCTTGTTTGTTTGTGTGGGGGTTTTGTTGTTGTTCAGGTTTTTTAAAGGATTGGATTACGTATTTTGATAGGCCAGGTGCTCTTTCTGTTTAATCGTTCCCATTTCCTACAGAGTTTTCCAGATTTAGAGACATTTAAGAAAAAGTCTTTCACAAAATTACAGTCAGAAATAATTCAACAACTCTGGTTGAAGCTTTAGCAATCCCTCAGACCTGGAAAGCCCTAGATAATAAAGTTCTTATTTCAGATACTCTCCTTGTATATGAAAAGAGTGGCGTTCACACCTTTACAAGCCTATTGCCAAACCAATAACTTTTTTGGTGTAAATGAGCTGCTGTTCAGAAGCTGAGCAAATTACTCTGAATTACTGAGTTACATGAAAAAACTCCCAAACAACTTGCAAATCACATTTTCTGTAACAAAACATCATAAACAGAGGATGTGGGGGAAAGAAGTTTGTCTGCCACTCCTAAGCGATGGTTTTCAAGTGTCTTTACGGAAATTCTGTTTATGCAAGTTCAAAAAAAGTATGTTTTTTTGGAACATACGTTTATGCAAGTTCCTAAGTAGCTCTTGTCAACCCACCCCCGCTATTTCACCCTCGGAGCGGGTGCTCGCAGCAGCCCCAGCCGCCACCCGGGTGTCACCACGAGGTGGCCTCAGCTCAGCACTCACCAGCGTCCTTCCACTCGCAGCCCGAGAAGCCCCCAAACATTTTCGACTGCTCTGGATCCCCAGGTTCTCTCAAAGCAATTTATTAATCTTCTTACCATTCTCTGTCGCATTTGACTCACAGTTTGCAGGCTTCTGCCTTTACCTGCAATATTATATTTTGAAGAGTAAAGGAAAGATGAACTCTAACCTCAACAGCCACAAAAGCTTTAGTTTATAACATCACTGTTGCTAATTTAAGTTGCTTAAAACATCTGTTCAATTTGTTCTTATGTTCCAAAATGGGTCAAATTTTTATTTAAACATGTACATAAAGTGAAAACATTTTTGTTCCGCCCTCAAATCTGCAAAGATACAGCTCTTCCAACACTTGTAAGTAATCACAACATGTACAGAGATCAGCAAAAATTAGGATCTTCGACTTGGCAAAATCCAAGTGCTTTGATATTTCAACACCACCCTATCTCAGCGTTCTGGGCAGGTGACAAAGAACACACCTGGTTGCATCTGGTGTGACGGTTTCAAAACCAAATTCTAGGAAAGAACCAAAGGGGAAGTTGTGCTTCCAATGCCACCACCCAATTCCTGGCAGTCGTTCCGTTCCCTGCTGGCAGTTGTGTGTGTTTGTTTTAGAATCTACTCAGGTTAATTTTTCAGTTTTTGCTTGGAAGTCTACCTACCTCTCTCATACTGTATTTTTCTTCATGACAGTTGTGTTATTTTATTAACTGTTATGCATTAAAGTGCCAGGCTGTAGGAAAACAAATGGACATGAAGATGAAGCCCAGGCAGAATTCTGGAACACTGTCTTGTATGTTGAGGGTGATGAAGAAAGAGAGGATTGCAAATGACTTCTGCAGAGGAGCATGGCCAGAGCTCAGTGCTCAAATCCAAGGACACTTCCCAGAGCCATCAGCAGCACTGCCCTTGATCAGAAGCTTCCAGTGAATGGGAGGTGCCAGCACTGCACACATGGCAGTGCATGGGGCAGGCAGCTCTTAAACACTTGCTTCCAAATTGACCAGTGTGCGTTTTGATCAGGGAGTGACAAAATCATTTCCAGAAAACAATATGGGAATAATTTGTCAGGAGAATTCACTTATCTTGTATTTTAAAAAGTCTTTTCTATTTTACTCATTTCTTGAGCTAAGCAGCTGTCGAGATTCAGTTTCTAATTCCTTCCAATATGAAAACTAAGCTCAATAGCAGTTCATAAATTGTACTGTTAGTTATACAAGAACTTCCTGTGATAACATTTTAAGGCTCCAAATCACAACAACTCAACCTGAAAGGCTTCTAGATCAACACCGTTTTTCACAGATATAAACAGTTCATATTTGTTTTAGGCATGAAGACACATTGCAAGAGCCGAACTGAAAGTTCCACTGTTAAATGTTGTGTGGAAGCCTAAAAGCACAGGGACAGATGGAGCTGGTCTCTAGGATGGCAGGAGAGGGCAGGGACATCTGTCAGCAAACCTTACAATGAGGTAAGTCAAAGAGCTCAGCTGTCCCTCCAGAAAGATATTTCAGTTATGTGAATACAACTGAAGGAGTTAATAAAACTCAGAAATTAAATAAACTATAATTCCATATATAAGTTCATTTTGAAACCACCATAAAAAGTGGGTCTCTGCATTGTAATGCAAAGGTGCCCCTCAGTCAATGGGGTCATAAGGAGGATATTTAGGAGCCTCCTGAGTGCATGTGAGAAGTGCTGTAAATGTTTTGCTTTCCCTGACGTTTCTCGACATGAACTGAAATATTCAGCTACTATAAACAGCAGGAAAGACTGATAACTAAGAGCCCAGCACTGTGGTCAAATGGATCCATGACTATTTGTGGAGTTAACAGGCATTTATTTCATCAAGAGTGTTCCAAGAATCACTGAAGGAATTTTGGACTTCTGAGAACAAAGCTCCACAGCTGAACTTTGCCGTGTTAAACTATTACAAATGAACTGCCTATAGAGCTATGAATTAACTGCTCAAAGTGCAGTGATCCACTAATGTCATATATCAAGGAGAAAGAACAGCAGCAAACACACAGACAGCTCCCTGTGTTTTAAGCCCAGTGTTTTTATCTTGATCTTGTATATTGGTGCAAACCAAGTGGCAGAATTGGCAGCACAGGGCATCAGAACAGATGAAACTTGATTACTCTCATGAGAATAAGTGGTTTTCACTCCTCTTTTCCCTCACATTATGTCACATTTACCCTCTATTTCTAACACTGCTAAAAGGACTTTTCCACTTATTTTTTCTTTTTGGGGGGAGGACAGTGGGACAGACTACTCAAAGTACCTTGAGATATGCTCAGACTTGCTCTGTATTCTATCTTCACTGTTTAGCAGAGGTTAAAAAGGTGTGGGTTGAAAAAAATCCCATGGTAAGATCAGTTAAGAGCCAACTCTGAGGTAAAAAGCAACTACCAGACCCAGTATAGTTATTTCCATTATGCAACTACTCTGTGACATCATCTGTCTAGAATTTATTATGCTTAATACTTACAAAAAACGTGTGATTCAGTTTTCTAAACAATTATTTGTGAGTATTTTAAGTCCACTTATCAAGCCTAAGTAGAAAGTTAATAACTTTTTTTATAGTTGAACACTACAACTGAGCACATAGAAATACAGCTCAACATAAAGAATTTGCAATACAGCAACTTGAAAATAAAACAAAAAGGAAGAACTCTATTTAATTAGCATTTAATGTGCTGAATCCAGTAATTCAAACTGGCTCTTCCATACCCAAACCCTCACACCTCCATCCATCAGTACTAATTTCATCAGAAACTGAAAATTCCTGGGAAATTAGTAGGTCAAGATGTGAAAGATCTCAGTTATGAGAATATCCATCCAACCACTGCTGGTAGATGTACCTGGTCAGTTGTTGACGGTTTTTACAACAGCAGCTATAAAAGCCCCACTGCAGTCATGACTCACACATAGATTAAGGCAAAGGAAAACAGGTGTATTATTAATTTCTCTCACTGTCATCACTGGATAAATCTTTGGACCATCTGCCCACAGAGTCTCATCATGACTGTAAGCGACCATGTCCTCCAAGAGCTCACAGCAGCCTGTTTTATCTTGCAGTGGAACTGACTCAGCTCGCTCCTACTCCAGTGGAGTCAGTTACAGGAGTGGTAAATCAAATACATTTCTGTTTGCTTTTCATTAGTTTTCAGAGATCTGCATTAATTAAGTTGCTGATTATCAGAATGAACAAGACTCCTAAGGCTAAGATTTTATATGAGTCATCTCACTTTCAGCCCAGTGAGCCAACAACTGCAGTGCCTACATATTGTTCCAAGCAGGAAGATAATGGAGTCTGGCATCTCAGATGCCACCCTTTTCTTTATAGTTACATCACACTATTGTATTTCCCTCAACAGAGCAGAAATCAAAGAGGGCAATCTTTCTTTACAGTTCCAAACCACTTCTAATAAGCCAGAAACTGTTTTATTTTTGGCAGTGAAAAGCGGTGGGAGGGTGAGGATGGAATGTCGCACTGAAAAGCTTTGCTCAAGGTACTTTTACAGGTTGCTTGATCCATCCTTGGGGCCCTTTTGTGCAGCAGTTCTTCCTGTTGATCTCACAGCTCCTCTGTGGGTACAATACCTCCCAGGAGGCATGGGAGGCTCCCTCCCTACATTCCTTGAGGGCTCCACTCCTGGAGTTACAGTCTCCCAACTGAAGCATTTGATTTCAGATTACTTAAGGGAAAGAGGCATCATAACAGCTTCTAATGTGTGCATAAACCAATGAAGGATCCATTTCCCTCTTGTGCAAAAAGCAAATCAGCCCAATTAAGTGGAATGTTTGCTACACACACGGGAATTCTTACATAGATGGATTTCTTGGTGTTGTAATTCCCAGGTACATGGAAAGTAAGACAAGAATTTCTCCAGTATTTTCCAAAGAAGTTGTAGCTTTTAAAGACAAGCAGCCCAAGGAGCAATACATCTAAAGTAGCCCAACAGCCTGTTTCATTTCCTAAACATCTAATTCCCCCAGAGGCAATACAGATGAGAATATCTTAGACATTCCTCTCAAGAGCATAAATAAGTGGTGGCTGAAATGGAAATGCTGTCTTTGTAAAAGATACATAGGACAATAGGCAGAACACTGTTCTCCACACACACACATAACACACCCTCCCCCCCCCCGCAACACTGCTGGCCCTGGGACAACTGTAAAGAAGTGAATTCCAATGCCGAGCACATCCCAGGGCACTGTCACCACTGAAGGACCAAGTGTCTTCTGATGATCGACATGCACTAAAGACAGAGTAAATTGCTCCATAAAAACCCGACACTTGCAAGTTATGTCAAATTCTGTCACATGGACATCAGAAGATCCAGGATAACCACTAGCCCCAATTGCTTCCTTAAGGGCAAGATTAATTCCACTACTCAAATTACAAAGTAATTCTGACCTGACACCATTATATTTTCATTATATTTTTTTAACTGATTTGTTTTCATTTGCCATCATTCGGTATCTTCAGACTAAACTAGTTTCAAAACCAACCACAAAAGCCAACTTCTCCCAAGAGATCTGGTTCTCACTCTTTTAATCCCAGCAACTCCAGCTCAAAATTCAAGTAATGCCAACCAGAAGGGTTGGGATTAATTAGCAATTAAAGGAAGATGAAAATAGATGTGATTTATTAACTGCGAGAATATTTCACCAGATTTCAGTGCAAATCAACTATGACAATATAGAAATCATGCAATGTAATACTATCACAGGCATTTATAACTGTTTGTACAGCCATTTGTTAGTCCTTCTTAAAAAAAAATCAAATTACTCTATTTAAAATACATTTCCCATCACTACACAAGGGAGCACACTCAGAGCTCAGAGTAGAACAGCTGCAACTACTGTAAGAGAAGTAACTTCATCAGATTTTCCTTCTAGTTCTTGAAAGGGTTCGTCTAATAAACAAGGAAATAAACCTGCTGACCCCTCTTGACAATCTGTCTTTTAGTTATTGGTGTAATCCATATATCTGTAGTACCAATTATAGGTTATTTCTGTGGTTTTCACCTGATTTATAGTAATGGATAGTGCATCAGTAGGAACTTCAAGGACTAGAATTGGTCAGTTCATTTACAACTCAAAGAATTCAGAGACAGAGTTCACCTGCTCAGCTGCCCCAGCACCTTGGCACATGATTACTTGAGCTGAGTGATGGTAAGCGGCATTGCCTCCTGCCACAGCCTGTGCCACAACAAGGCTCCCCAGCGGTGAAGAGGGCTCTCCCTACATATTGTTGAAAACCATGAAGCACAAAGGAGACCAGCCTGTTGAGCGCGTGGCTCAGCCTGGCTGGCTCCTGACTCCTGTGACAAACTCATTGCTCACCTCCTGCTCTGAGATTTCTGCAGGTACATTAATTGTTCAGGTGACAGAGCCTGATTTGTTCTCTTCACATGTGCAGACACTCCTACAAGTCTCCAGAAGCCACATACTTAACATGCCACAAAGCCTGATTTCCAAGCACACTGATATGAGATGAAGCAGCAAACCAAAACATACATCCTCCAAGTATTCCAGAGCAAAAGCAGAATTTCTGCTCCTTGCCCTCATGGCTGGACAAGACTGGAAGATCCTAATCCCAGCTGAAATGGGATCCCTGCAGCTCCCACAGGAGCATGAGCAACTCATGTATTGAAGCCTTTCAAGAAAACAAATTGGCAAAAGAAACAATCACCTCATCACTTCAATTCTATATCTTTTGTTTTATTTTAAGGCTTACTAGTAAGGGCTTTCATGTATCTGGGGAGCTTCACTTTGTTTAACTTTCCAGTCTTCATGTTTGTTTAATAGACACTATTTGTAAACTTAGAGTGTTTCCATGTCCAAGGTCTATTTGTGTTTGTTTCTCCAGCATTTTTCCTCCCTCTTGTGTTTATTTCTGTACTGACACATCAAGGGAGGGCTTACTTTTGGCACACACTCTTGCCAAAACAAATTGTTTCATGTACAATTTCCTTTCATCAGAACTTCAACACATTAACAACCTAGGATATTGCATATAACTCTATAAGAGGATGTAAAAAAACCTGATGGGAGGAAGAACAGGACACATGTTGAGGCAAGAAAGATTAAAGGAAAGAATTGCTCTGAATTAAAGCCCTCTTAGCAGTGCAGTTGAAAATACGCCCTAAGTTTTGTTTTGTCATTGGACAAGTTCAACCCCTGATTAAATCATGTTTACAAGTAATTTGGGATCAAATTGGGATCTCTTGGAAAGCATCAACAAGAAGTTAACATGAGAACACTTTCTCTTTTTTGGCAGGAGAGGAAAACAGTGAGGGGGCAGGTACATAAAAAAGTTAACAGTAATGTAGAACTGAAACAATTAGCTATAAACTGTCTTGAGTTGACTTATGGAATGGGAAGTAAAACAAAGAAGTTAAAGGTGTATTAGATAACACTGATCCAGGGCAAAACCTTCCAAAAGCCCAGTTAAATGTGTCCATTAACTGCTATGATTTTCCAGATACAGCTTCGCAGATGTTGACTGGAAGAAAAAAAGTGAGCATTTCACATTCTTCACTTGATGTTCTGTGTTAGACCTCAGTTGTTGCCACTGTCTGATTCAGCTGGTATATGGAAAAAACCTCTCTGATAAAGACTGACTGTCAAACATTCCCTCACAGATCCTGGTTCTTAGTTAGCAATGCCATATCAAATAAGCTGACTCATGTCACACAAGGTTAACATGCAGAAAACCAACAGGAACTGTCCTCAAAGTTACTTGCCTACATATTTTATAATCCCAAACGCACTCAAAGCCAGGGCACGAAGACCTATGGAGAAGTAGCAATTTTGTGTGTGACAAGTTCACTTGGGAGCACAGTACCTTACTGACTGACACTTCTAAAAACACTAACATGCATATCACCAGTGTTATGTTTTGAGAACAAAAGATTTTGGAAGAGAAATCACAGCACACCACTCAAATCATAACCTCAGCATTCCCTAGCTGTGTGCCCAGGGCATGCAGCACGTCTTTCATTACCATGGACCCAAACTTTCCAGAGTAGCACAGAGGAAAAGGATGAGGGAAGCAAGGGCAGAACACATTGACAGCAAAGCTGCTTAAACACAACTGAAAAGCTTGTGTTCCTCTTGTAAGCAATAAATTCATATATCACTTTCAGATGAGTTAATGGTGATGCTCTGTTTCTCCCCTTCACATGTCAATAGGATTTCTTAGGTAAAACTTGACCAGTGTGCAAGTTGGTTTCAATGTTTTATTACTGGGCTTGAATAAAAAAACCTAACAAAACTAAATAAATGTGACATCAATGAGCCCTTGAAAGCAAAGATACACCAATGTAAAGTGAGAGCAGTCAGTGATTCAAGAACCTAACGCTGAGATGTCTGAACTCGACTGACAAGTACCTAAAACAAAAACCATTTACTCTCTGCTTCTTCAGAGAGGTCTTTGCCTGGATCATTCTCGAGTGTATATGACTATTTTGTTGGATATGACCAAAGATATTGGTTACATCCCACCCCCAATCTTCTCTAAAGCTAAACTGATAGTAATTAGTTTACCAAAGTTGGTCTGACATCATTATGCATTGATTACATTTCATTAAGTCAACTAGATTTTTATTGATGGAACAGGAAGCTTGATGTGAACAAAAATGACTAGGAGACAGATTTTTGTTGTTTAAGTTAACTGCATTGTGGTACATCTCATGTAAGGTGTGTCCAGTTTGGAACAGAACTTGCAGAACTGATGATAAGTTCTTGATAGAGGTCTTTAATAAACTATCTCTTATGATGTTAATACAATTCCTGCTATCCTTTTATTTGATCTTGGTATTTTTATCCTCATTTTCCCCACCCTGCTATTTCTAGCCTACCTTTCCAGGCTCTGCTGCTTACAGCCTGTTTTATGTCTGCCCATGGCATTCATTTTGGGTATGGTGAAGGCTCATGAAACATAACCATTACCAGCCAACTCTGATGAAAGGATCATTCCACAGACACACAAAGGCAAATGGCTTTGGACCCCCCACTAACATTAAAGAAAGCTTGAAGGGAGGAAAATTCAGGAGTTGGCAGATCTAATTACATTTTCACAAGATGGATAAGATCTTCAAAATTCATAAGCATTGGAACACTTCTGTATTATGTGTTTGAAACCTCAGTCACACTTGCTATGATTAAAGAATCTGTGAAAGAAAACAAAGCAATAAAAAAAAAAAAGAGACAAAACCCACTCAGCTCCCTGAAGGATCAGGAGGCGTCTGCCAGTCAGGGCATCTGGCACAGAAAAAACATTTTCATCTTGCCCTGATTTCGATTAAGCAAGATAAAGCTTCAAAAGCAGAAGTACTGCTATCTACCAGACCTGCTCTTAAAACAAAGCTTTAGATGCACAAGCCCCTATTGTCTCCAGATTGGGTTTCGCCGGTTACACAGGAATTGCTCCATTCTCAGGGGAGTTGATCACAAGAAAAAGCGATCAGGAAGGATACACTGAAAATCAAAACTTCAAAGGAGACTTAACATTTCTGGAAACAGTTACAGGTGTTTTAACTTTTTGATTGGGGGAACTGGCAAATAAAGTTTGTTAAGTGTAACAGCAGCACAATAACCCAGTTGCTGGTTACTGTGTCACTTCCCTTGAATTTGACTTGAAAAAGAGACCGAGTAGTGAAAATTATCACAGATTGCAGGGCAAGCACAGGGATATTTGGTTGTGCACCACCACAAATTACCTAAGTACAGTAAACCAAATGCAATTAAAATGTCCTTTCAAATACAGCTACTACTTTCATGTCCCATACAAATACACCAAATAAACAGTGATAAGTAAGACAGGTGCTAGTGGTATTCCCTTCACATTTTCCTGCTCGAACCCCTTCTCCATCACCACACACTTGTGGAGGAGCCAGCTAGAGATGCAGCTGAAGAACATTTTGACTTGGGTCAGGATGTGCTAGAACCGCTTGATCAGGTATTGCACCTTAATTTTTCAATGCCAGCTTTTCAGTAACTTAGCAGCACACTGAGTATTGCTTTCAGAACCTGGAAGAGGTAATTTTTGCTGGAGGATAGTATCACGTTGGAAGAAAAGCTTCCATTGTTCACGTTACTGGCAGAATTTCATAGAGGTGAAGGCAGAAGATAAGCTCTCAGCAGATTTTCCATCAGGCACAAATCCATCTCTCTACCTATCTTTGTCTTAGAAACTGCAGTTTGTCTGTGATTCACCTTCCAGCTCTTACAGTTTGGACAGCTTGAAAAGAATTGACTCAATTAAGGGCAAAATAATTGAAAGCTCCTATGTGAAAACACTTCAACCCCTTTGAGATCAGTACCAGATCTGTATCAGACTCAAAGGAAAATGGAAATAATGTCATGAACTCCCAAGAATAGACAGTTGGTCCTCTTGGATAAAAAACCCTGGGTTTTCTATCCTTAGAAATTGTGTTCAATGATTGAAGAGTGAAAAGTCACATGAACTGGTACCTCTACATGGCACAGGAACAGCTTTGCACAATAGTAGCTTGTGGCACCACTAGGCACTGTTTGGCTGCCTTTTGTAGCAGCCCTAGGACCAGCCTGAGTACAGACCCTCTCATTTAGGTGTATTTTGTCTAGTCCAGGAAACTAAACTGATTCCAAACCAGGAAGACACCACAGAGAGCAGGAACAATGGAACAACCCTGGGCAATCTAGGATGAACTCTGTCAGCTGCCATAAAGGATCAAAGGTTTATTTCAAATTCAGAAATTTTAATCCCACAATAAAGAAGAAAATCAGCACTTGCAAGTTGTATTACAGTAACAAAACAAAGCAGCCAAGACCAGATACCCACGAGCAGAGCTCTGACACAGACACCCTGGCAAACCACTCACCATTATATCATGTCAACATGGGCAGGAGCTGGAACAGGACAGAGTGAAATAAAAGGCCAGCACCAGTACATGTGACAAATTATGCTGCCAAAAACCTTCATTCTACGAAGATATGACAAACTTATATCCTACTATGCTTCTACTAGGAATTTTCCTCCTACTGCAGTGGCTATCATTAAAAGCACAAGGACAAGGTCACGTGTGGGTCTGAGGTGAGGTCTGGACTTTTAGAGTCTGTTGGTGCCCTGAGGGCCCTGACTGAGTAGTTCCTGTGAATCAAATTTAACTATTTATTGAAATACACAGCCCCAGTAAAAGAAACTGACTGCAGCAAAGGTTTGCTCTTCTACCAGTAACACCCAGACTTCCAGAAGTCACACAAGACTTCGGATTTACTAACATTCCTATTCATATTATTACAAAAATACTGTTCCAAGCCAAACTTCAGGCTAAATTTGACAGCAAGAAGTACTAGATTTCCAGTTTTTCAGGCTATCAAACATCAGTGAAGTCTCTGCTCAGAATCAATTCTCCCACACTTCAAAGTAAATTATTTCCCTTAATGGCAATTAATAACTTAATTGATTATCTAGACAGAATATCAGAAGAAATAGCAGGGCAAACCTAAACTTGTTAAAAGAACGGTTTATAATTCTCTGACAACTTTCCGTTCTGCACAGATGACTGTTTAAGTCCCAGCCTCATGTATTACAGGGCATATGTGAATTACCCAGGCTGTGAGCCTGCTCTCTGCTCTTCTTCTCTTAGCCTTTCTTCCCACCAGATGTTCATATACCTTCCTTCCACTACTCATTCCCCAGGTCTGATGCTCATATCCCTTCCTGCCAACACTCACCCCCTGGATCTATCCAGGACAGGCTGCTTTTTATTTCAGGCTTCAGCCATCAGTTCTTTTGGGAAGTGCTCACCACCTCCTGAAAGAAAATCCAAGTGTGTTCTGTACATTTTCAGTTTACTTGATTGCCTAGAACAGGTTCTTGGAGACTCTAAATAGTCACTCCAATTGCATGTCAGGGTGCAGCAGCTTTGTTGAGCTCAGATATCAAATACAGCTGGAATGGTACCCACAGTTTAATATCTACTAGTAAAACTTGGGCTTTTACGTAGGTCTTCCTTTGCATCTACCTAGAAGAAACAATTCAGTACATACAGGAAAATGCACCCCAAGTTCAACACTTCCTTTTACTTTGCTTACTTAACTAACCCATTATAATAGAGAACACTCTAAATCATCAGTATCTCCAATGTGGATTCAATACAGACACAGCCAGTTCTGTAGCTTCAAGCAACAGCATCCCTGGAGAGTTCATCACATGCCTTGAAATCCAAAACCAGACACACTGAACCAAGGCATAAAACCCTCAGAACACACTTGAAGCCTGATAATTCCTATAAACACATGTTGCAGCCATGATGTCACTACTCCAGCTGTCCAAAACAAACATAAACGTATCCTTCAGAAGGGGCCAGATGACACTGTAAAGTTGAAGTAATTCTTAATTCCAAATCATAAAAGCTCACAAATGTAGAACAGTAAGAACTACTTAAAGTCCTAAATACTTTTGGTTTCCAACTCAAGTCCAGGTGCCTAGGTAAATTCACATGCCATTTGATTACTTGAGCTTGATTCTTCAGAACCCTGTTCTGCCCCAGGTTTGGCATTGCTGCTAACAAACCTGTACTCAAGAGCATGTGCTGTGCAGGTCAGCCCTCAATCCACTACTTGTGAAGACAGGATGTATGAAAGTTCACAAGCAGGTGCACCTCTTGCTGCAGGATCTCATTGCAACAGGCCAAAAGACAAGTTACATGACAGCAGTGCCTTCCCACAGTGAAAAAAAAAAGTGTACAGACAGTGATTCCCCTTTAATCACCAACACTGGAATCCACAGTTCACAGCCCACAGGAGGGTCATTGAAGCAAAAGAAATCATTGTATTTCCTTTTGAGACTTTTCCCAGACAGGGGTTAGGAAGCTGTAACAGAACCTACAAGAGATTTATTAGTCACTAGCACAAACGGAAACTGCTTGATAAGTTTCCATGAAAGTTCACTTCCCTACAACTCTTCCTCTCCAGCTTTGTCACAGATACTCCTTCAGCAAACAACTATTTGCATAGATGCCTTTTTCATTGCAAAATACATCTATACAAGTGATGGAAACCCAGTCAATTTAAATCTGTCTTCCCTGCTCATTACAGAGATTTCAAACACTGCATGAGGTTCTATGTGTATCCTCAAGGAAATCATGACAAGTGATTAGATTTCAGCCTTATAGGTTTGTGCAAGAGTTTGCATCTACCTTATAAGAGTTTTGGTGGCCAAGCAAATATAATCAGAACAGATCAAATCCTCAACATGAAAACATGAAATTATTCCCTTCAGGGAATAAGTGTGACAAACATTTCCCCAAATCATTAAGTAACAACCATAGCAGAACTGTCTTAAAGCTGCATTTGTTTTTCAAGATACTTTTCAACAGGTAAGTTACCACAACTTCCTCAGTGTAATAATGGCACATTTCATGGGCATCAGTACTGGGAGAGGCAACAACATACTTAACTCCTGCTATTGTTTAGACAGGACAGATGGAAAAATGCTCAATGCTGTCAGGACTCCAAGGTTCCATCCACACACACTGAAACACTCACTTAAGCACTTTGGACTGCAGGAGACTCTGACACTCAGAGCATTCAGGTTGTCAGTTCTGGACTTGGGAATACCTCGTCTTCAGGTGCCACTTAAGTGGCAACTATATGTTCTCTCTAATTCTGTAAGTCTTAGGGAATCAGGAGGCTCCAGTAGCTCAGGAAAATTTACATGAAATTTCTCAAACATGTGCCATTCTGCAGCAAAAGCTCCAAGAACAGGAGAACTTCTATCCCTAACTTAACAGGTAAACTTACTTGTTTCTATCAGAAATCTTAGAGCCTAAAAATTGATTGCCAAACCAGAAAAATAAAAAAACTAATGCCTTACAGGGCAAAGTAGATAGTAATTGATGAGTAAACACATACTTGATTCACACTGTGTTTAAAGTTAACTACTTCAGGACTAAATTCTTGCTTGCTCCTATCATGCGAAAACTAGATCCCAAGGCTGAGATCTTACAAGGTTATCCTCCACTTGCCAAGATTCATTATG